>JALPQD010000009.1:3412073-3580173 GCA_023101885.1 Typhlomys cinereus | reverse complement strand
CCCTTTCAAGTGTTATCTGATTGTGCATCTTTTTTTTGCATGTCAGGCACCAGGATGTTTCGGATACAGTCACATTCACGTATCACATTATTGATCTGTACCTCCCCTTCACTAGGTTGTATGGCGTACCAGCAAGTGCTTCAAGAACACCGACAGTTATGGGTAAGAATAGTGCCATTGCAGGCTTCAGCCAGGTCCAGAAAAGAAGCTGGGGGGGAGGGCTGGAGTGGGGAGAAGAGGGGCAGCAAGGGAGCTAGTGGGATGGCAGTGGGGGCCTGTCCTTACTGTACTGTTGCACATGTGAGGGCACACCAGAGCTTACGGCAGTAAGGCCCTGTCAAAGGAGGAGGGAAGGGAGAGACAATGGGATGGATGGGGGGAGGAGGGGCAGTGAAGGGAGGGAAAGAGAAGGGGAGAAGAGGGGGGGGGAAGGATGGAAGAGAAGGGAGGAAGGAGAGGATGGGTAGAAGATTTGAAGTAGGAGTTAGGGGGAAGAGAGGAGAAGAGGAGGAAGATACAGAGGAAGAAGAGAAAGGAATAGGAGCAGAGAGAATAAAAGAAGGAGTAAGAAGAGGAAGAAGAAGATGAAGAAGAGAAGTAGAGATAAAAGAGGAGAAAGAAAGAACTATGAGAAGATTGTCGGCCAATGAGGAAGAAAGGAGAAGAAGAGGAGGATGACAGGGGATGTAGAGATAACGAGGAGAAGAGAGAGAGAGAAAGTACGAGAAGAAGAAGAATAGTATCCTAAAGTAGAACAGGAGAATGATGAAGAGATATATGCACATAGGAAGATCGGAAGAGGAAAGAGGAGGATAGCAGGCTAGGGGAGGCGGTAGAACAGAGAAGTAGGAGGAAGAGAAGAAGAGAAGGTAACAGGCGGCAAGGGCAAAAGGAGGGAGCCTAGACGCCCCCTCCCCCCCCATAGCTGAGTCCGTGTCCCACAGGGAAAAGAGCCTCGAATATAGGAGGTCTTCCTTCCCGACCACCACCACCTTGCAAGCCCCCCATGCAGCTGCAGCGGGAACACGGGTGCTGCACCTTTGACGCGAAGCGCTGGGCGGAAGGGGTCGGGATGACAGAGCAGAGTTGCCGGGCGACCAGACCTCTGTCCCTCTTACCTGCAGGCCCCGCAGCGGGCTCGCCTGGCCACCACCCAGAGGGAACCCACTCCAACCAACTGGTTTGAGTTCTGTCGGGTAAGTACAAAAAGCTGCCACAGGAGGGCGGTAGGAGGGCCTCGTGCTGCGGGATGAAAAGCCACAAAGTTCGAGGCCCCATCTGGGCAATTTAGGGAAGCCCGGTTTAAAAAAAAAAAAAAAAAAAAAGAAAAAGAGGGCTGGTGTAGCCAGTTTCTAGCGTCCCCAGTGAGGATTGGAGTCCGCTAAGCAGAAGCCACGTACCTGGCATTGTGGACTCTGGACTCTGTTTACGTAAGGACACAGCGGTGGGGTATCAGGAGGACAAATGACAGCTTTAAACACGGGGGTGGGATGTCCAAGACCTGGATTCAGAGGCTCAATCCACATAAATGCCAGGCAGAAATGAAGGCACCTGTACTTCTAGCCTGGAGGCAGGGCCTGGGAACCCCAGAGCAAAGCAATAAGGAGGTAGAGCATCTAGTATGATTCCCAGAGTCCATGTTGGTCCTCCATAGGCACGCACAGTGCTGTTTTCTGAACGCGCGCGCACACACAAACCACACACAACCCACACCACACACACTTGAGATGAGGACTCAGAAGCGTGAGCCAGAGCATCAAGAGCTGGAGAGGATGTGTCATTGCATGGCCCCGGATCAGGAACCTTGAATGTCCACTAGTGTTTGAGGGGGTGCAGAGGGAGGGGAGAAGAAAGGAAGGATGGAGAGGAGGGAAGATGAAAGGACAGACCGGAAGGTGAGGGAAGGAAGAAGGAAAATAGGGAGTTGGGGACCACAAAACAGTCACCCCTCCTGGAGACACATTGCAGGTAGAGAGGCCCTCCCGGGGCTCCTGAGACAGCCCTCCACTGACGACCCCTCCTCACTGACCCCCCCCAGGAGCGAGGATGGCGCTTGGCAAAGAGCGAGAAGAGCGACAAGGGCACCGGGCCAAGCGCAGCCTGAGCTCCCTGCGCAGCCGCGCCTCTCACCAGACGAAGGAAAGGTCAGGCCTTTGCTTCCCAGCTCAGCAGAGACCCAGGCAAGAGGGAGAGACGAGGGGGGCTCCGGAGCAGCCCCACATACACACACTCACATACACTCACACACATGTTTACAAACACATGCTCACATACACTCACACACATGTTTACAAACACATGCTCACACTAACACGTACACTCATACACATGTGTACACACATGTTCACTCACATTCACACTAACACTCACATGCTCACACACATACACATGCACACACAAACTAATACATACACACTCATGAACACAAACTCAAACACAAGTCACACACTTGTATGCACATATGCACACATATTCTCATACAAATGTTCACACATGCACACTCACATACAGATACATGCTGCACATATGTGCTTACACACATATACAAACTAATACACATACGTACATGAACACACATGCACATGTGCACAAACACTCAAATACATGCATACATACTCATATAAACATGTATGTATACACATGCACTCACACATGCATGTACACATTCATACAGACACATTCACACATATGCATGTGCACATGCACACACACTCCTCTCATGCACACACTCTCACACTCACTAGCATGCCCGCACTCTTACACTCACACACGTGCACACACACCCCTTCTACAGCTCACCCAAGACCCATCCTTGTCCCGTGCAGGCCAAAAGCCCTGCCCATGTGAAGGACAAGTCCCAGGATGCCCAGCAGAGGCACGAGTGTGTCAACGGGCACCAGCTGGTGCGAGGAACCTTCTTGAGCCGCTGCACCTGTCCGCTGTGTGGCAAACCGTTGCTGAGCTCTGGTGAGTTCTGGAGAAGGCAGGGTGGCTGCTCTGCCCCCTGCATCCCTCCTTCCAATCTCCAGGACACCCTCATTCCAAGTCACCCTTGCTGGCTGAGTGGGAGATCTTGGCAGCTCCCTGGAGACCACCCGTGACCTGTCAGTCATGTGACAGTGAACAGCTAGGGTCTTCCCACACCTGGGACAAACTCTGCTTGTAAAACCTCTAGGGTCACTTCTGTCAGGGCCACTGTGACAAAATGATTCGGTGTCTGGCTTAAACCTCAGAATGCAAGACATGGCAATTCTGGCAAGTCCAAACGCAAGGTGTCTGCCGGGTGTCAGCATTCTTGGGAGAGGCTGCTACACCCCACACCTCTCCCCCGTTCTGCATGCTCTCTGCCTACCCCAAACACGTCCCTCTAGTGTTTTCCTAATGTTCTTCTCATGCATTTATAGGATCCCAATCTCTTTCCTTTCTGTACATTAATTTCTTTTTTGATTGTGTGTGTGTGTGTGTGTGTGTGTGTGTGTGTGTGTGTGTGTGTGTCAGATGCACTGTATGCCCCTGTGGAGGCCCAAGGATGACATCAGGAATCACCCTGAATTGCATCTACCTCCTTATTGCTTTGCTCTGGGGTTTCCCAGGCTCTGCCTTCCAGGACCAGAATTTGAGCTGCAGCTATATCTACCCAACATTTTTGCATGTAATCTGGGGATCCAAATTAAGGACCTTTTGCTTGTGAGGCAAAGACTTTAACCCTTGAGGCACCTCCCCAGCCTCAGGCTTGTTCTCCAGCACAGTTTCCTGTGAACATGCATGTGCATATGTGAATTTTTTTTTTTTTTTTTTTTTTTCCGGTGCTGGGAACCGAACCCAGGGCCTCGCGCTTGCTAGGCAAGCGCTCTACCACTGAGCTAAATCCCCAACCCCTTTATGTGAATATTTTCATATGTGTGGATGCATGCGTGTCAAGGTCTTAAACTGATAGTAGAAATCACCATCAATCACTCTTTCATTTCATTGCTTCATTTCTTTCATGTCTAGGTGGATGGGGTGTGGGCATATGTGTGTGTGTCCATGTGGGTAGGCACATATATATATATGTACATGAGTGTACTCGTTTGTGTGCACCTATGGAGGCCCAAGGATGACATCAGAAATCACCCTGAATTACTTTATCTCCTTATTCTTTATTCTGGGGTTTCCCAGGCTCTGCCTTCTATGACCAGAAGTACAGACCACCACCATTTCTCCCGTTATCTTTAAGTGGGATCTGGGGATCCAAACCCAGGTCCTTTTGTTTGTGAAGCAAGAGCTTTAACCCTAAGCCAATTCCCCGATTTTCTCACTTTTTCTTTTAATGGTTGAAAATGCCTATTTGGGGACCACACAAATTGGTATCTCAGAGTGTACAAAGTTCTTGTATGAGACCCACACATACTTACACACTTCTTCTGGTTTTTCTGGTCACCACGGCAGGCCTGAACAAGCTGAAACTCAGCTTGTGACACAGAACATGTTCTCTAGAGGGAACCTGGCCCACCTCTGACCACTAGGAAGCAAGACCCATGGGGGGTGCTTAGCTTGCAGTTCCGTACACCCCTGAGAAATACAGCCTGCCGGAACAACTTGAAATCCCAGAATGCTTTGTGCAGATAATAGCTCTGGGTAACACTGCCACATGGACACCTTGTCTTCAGCACCTGACTGAGGTAGGACTTCCCCATAGAAAGCCCTTAAGAGGGCCTGGAGAGATGGCTCAGGGGTTAAGAATCTGCCTTGAAAGCAGAAAGTCCTGAGTTCAGGTCCCAGGTCCCATGTAAAAATACCAGACAGAAATGGCAGCAACCTACACTTCTGTCTCTGGTGGACGGAGCCTGGGAAACCCCAGAGTGAAGCAAAAAGAAGGTAGAAACAATACAGGATGATTCCCGAAGTCATCCTTGGGCTCCGCTGGGACATACAGTGCCCTCTGATTCTCCCTTTCTCTCTCTCAATAAATGAATGAATAAACGAGGTTTAAAAACAAATAAAACCTCTGTGATCTTTAAAAAAAAAAAAGAAAAAAAGAAAGAAAGAAAGCCCTTAAGAAAAAGAATTTTTTTGAGACAGGGTCTCAGATAGCCCAAGCTAGCTCCAATTGGCTGTGCACCCAGGATGACTTGAACCCATCAGCTCACCTCTACCTTCCCAGTTTACATGTTGCTGGAGGGGGGAACCCAGGGCTTCTGGCAATAGTGGGCATTCTACCCACAGAGCTATCCCCCCCATTCTGTCTTTACTTTTCATTTTTGACGGGGTCTCTCTTGCTAATCTGCCTAGGCTAGCCTCAAACTTGTGATCCACCTGCCTTAACTTTCTTTTATTGAGGGAAAAAGAGAGAGAGAACATTTGTGCATGTCATGGCACATAAATGGGAGGGTCAGAATGCAACTTGCGGAACTCAGTTCTCTCCATCCACCATGTGGGTTTCCAGGAATTGAACTCAGGTCCCCATATTTGTAACAGTCACCTTACCTATTGAGCCATATCATCGGCCCCCTTCTCCTTGCTCTTTGTCGTGAACATTTAAGCCAATACTAGCCAGGAATCTAGTACAATACCCTCCAATCTAAATTTGTCTGGTATTGATCAGGTGAGGGATTGTGTTTAGTCTTTATTTTATTTTATTTTTACAATGCTAGTCATGGAACCCAGGGCTTCAGGCAGACGCTGTACCACTGAGCTTCACTTCAGCCTTTTACACATGATGAGCTTCTGGATTTTCTGATCTCGATGCATCAGGGGCTCCTGTCCAAACATGTCATGTGTTCGTGCATGTGGTTTGTGCATGTGTATGCATGTGCATGCATGAATTCAGAGATTAGAGGAAGGATACCACGTCTCTCCACTATTGACCCCATCTGATTCCTTTGAGACCACCGTCCTAATAAATACATGGCCCAAATGAGTTCAGGAAACCTGGGGCTTTTATTCCAGCTTGTCTCCAGGCTAAACTTTTTCCCCTTTTTAAAAAAAATATTTTATTTATTTACTTAACAGAGGGAAGGAGGAAAAGAGAGAAGGAGAAAGACATACACACGCACACATGGATCATGTAGGTTTCTGGGAACCAAACTCAGGTCTCCAGGTTTGCAAGCAGGTACTTTGCTGACTGAGCCATCTAGCCGACCACTGGGCTGCATTTTATCACATGACAGGAGAGTTAAGCAGCAATAGGAACCGAGAAGGCGGGCCGCACCAGATCCATGTTGCTCTGTAGCTTGCCAGTGTGCCTACCCAGCTCTCTGGCTTCTTTATCCATCTGTCCAGGAAATGGCCCCACCCACTGTGGGCTGGGTCTTCCTGTCAATTATGTCATTCAGAAAGTCTCCTGTGGGCTTGTCCAGAGCTGGCTTTCACAGGATGATTCTAAATAGCTGCGCTCAGAGGCTCAGCTCTCAAGTGTCAGCTTGGCAGTAGAAACTAACTGGCATATCTGGTAGCTCACTGAGCTCGGATCCTGTTTCACAGACAAGTGTGGCCACACCCAACTCTGTGTGTGTGTGTGTGTGTGTGTGTGTGTGTGTGTGTGTGTGTGAGAGAGAGAGAGAGAGAGAGATGTGAGGACAATTTCCAAGAGTCTCTCCTTCCACCAGTTGGAGTCCAAGGATCAAACTCAGTTCCTCAGACTTGGTAGCAAATGCCTTTACCTACTGAGCCATCTTGCCCGCCCCTGGGTTCCTGTTTTAATAATAATAAGCTGAGGGAGGACACACCCCTCCTCAAACCTCTTCACTGCCCTATCTCCACCCTCAGAGGCAGAGCCAGATCTCATGGTCTGTCCCCAGCTGAACAGGTCTGGCCTTGTAATCAAACGCTGAGTCATGCGTCAGGTCTTCAGCTGGGGAGGGAGGCGGGTCTCCAGGGCGAAGCTCTTCCAGAGAAGAGTCCCTCTGACTGAAGACACCAGCTTCCTGGCTCAGCCTGATCAACCCGCCACACTCCCCTCTTCCTCACCTCTCCCTGTCTCTTTCCCCAGGCTCAGCCCCTCCTACCTCCTCACCCGTGCCCCCGTGACCTTGGTGGAATCTCTATAAACTGCCAGGCAAATATCCCCTTGTAGAACGCAGTTCTTCAGAACTGGGGAGACAGCTTAGGGGTTCAAGGCTCTGTCTCCCAAGCAAAAGGGACTGAGTTCAAATTCCCACATGCCACGGAAAAATGCTGGGTGGGTGTGGCTGTCCACCTGCAGTTCCAGTCCTAGAAGGCAGCCTGGGAATCCCTCAAAGCCAGCTGAAGCCAGACGAGCCTTAATGGCGTGCTCTGGGTTTAATGAGACGCGACGATAGGGGATGATTCCCAATATCACCCTTTGGCCTCCACAGGCACATGCTCAAGTGCACTTGTGTACACACCCACATATACACATACACACATATACCACACACGCATGAAGGAAAAAGAGAAAAAAGAATCATTTGAGCTCTTGACCGTGTCTCTGGTGTGTGTGTGTTGTGTGTGTGTGTGTGTGTGTGTGTGTGCGCGCGCGCGCGCGCGCACGCTCCCTCCTCATGCGTGCACCCGTAGGCTTCTCTTACCATTGTTGGGGGGACAGAGGTAGAGTACTTGCCTAGCATGCGTGGTTTCTACCCTTAGCTCGGCATAAACGAGGGGTGGAGGGGGTGGGGCACCCTTGTGTTCCTTCCTATGGGGAAGGCAGAGGCAGGAAGACCTGGAGTTCAAGTGGTCCTCATTTGCATATCTCAGGCTGGCCTCTGATAGGTTTCTGAGCATCCCAAAGTTGCTTGAAGGGAGGAGTCTGTGAGTTCCGAAGTTGAAAAATCTGCTACTTTGAGGGCAATTTGCCTATGTGAGCTCTGGGGTTTCCGGGGGACCTGACATTTTGGAGGAAGACTGGGAAGACTGTTTTGAGGCTCCACTGGCCGTTTATGTATTTGGGGGTGATGGATAACATGAATGCTGGGAGTATATGTGAGGCGTTACTCATTTTTTTCCCCAGACCTGATTTTCTTTTTCTTCGGAACATGCATTGTGTGCGCGTAGATGTTTGACAAATATTCTGTGTCATAGCGTTTCCACACACTTGCATGCACTTAGTTCTACCCCACCAAAACCCTCCCCTGTTCCTCCTTCCTCCTAGCCGCCCCCTTTCTCCCCTCAAGTCACCCCCCCAGTGGAAAGTTTGCCCAGCATGCCCATGGGTTTCATCCCCAGATAGCAGATGTGGGGGTGCAGAATTGTCACCCCCATCCTGGGGAAATGGAGACAGGATCCTTGGCTACACATAGTTTCTGGCCAGTGTGGTCTATATGAGACTCAAGAAGGAAAGGGAGAGAGAGAGAGAGAGGGAGAGAGAGAAAAGGAACTGATCCTGGGGGGGAGGGCAGGGGGTGAACCCTCAGGTCACCCTGCCGGTGACTCATGTCTTTCCCCAAGGCTCCCGTCTCAGCTGAAGGGCAAAGTCCCAGGTGCCTTGGGGAAAGAGGTTGCAACACCTCGCGACGAGGCCACGCCCTCTTTTGGCTCCGCCCCCGTGGGGGTCGGCCCGCGCGTGCGTCGCTGGGTCTACGCGCAGTGTCCCGCTTCCGGCTCTGCAGAGGCGGTGGAGAGCGACCAACCGACCCAGGGGCGAGGAGCGGCTTTACGGGGAGTCCTGGCGAGGTGAGGGGAGAGACGCGATGGTCTCAAGGGGGAAATTCTGGGTGCAGGAGGGAGGCCGCGGGATCCCCGGGGACCATCTGGTAGCCTGATATTCCTCCCGACTTAAGGTGCCCGGGGGTCGTTGGCAAATCTCCCTTGCAAGTTGCTCAGGGTTCTCGGGTTCTGGTGGATCCCCCTTTCCCATGCATGGGGGCTCCAAGTTGGCGAATGTCGGGGTGCAGACGTGCGGATCTCGTTTACCCACCGCGTCCCAACCCCAACCGGGTGGTGGGACGCCCAGCCTTCTGGAGAGTGGCAAAGTCACCAACCACAGCCATTTCTCCTGGTTCAGGGGACACTTAGGGCCGAGCGTCAAGAATGGGGTGACCCCCCCTCCGGACCCCATGCAACGCCCAGGTCTTGCAGCGACATAGGGCCACCCTCCCCACCCCTCGCCCCGTACTCCACCTGCCGCCCATTGTGGGGGGGCGGCCGCCTGCAGAAGTGGGTGTGTTTCCGCCCCCCCTTCTTGCCCTCTGGATTCTTTCGAGCGCAGGAGCCGGCAGGTGCGATCTAACTTTGCTGGTGGCGCCAACAAGCCGGTCCCGAGGCTGCCGGCTGTTTCCTGCTTACTTTTTTTTTTTTTTTTTTTTTTTTTTTTTTTAAATCACCTGTTGCTCTGTCGAGGACATGTTTAGCCGAGAGGGTCAAAAAAAGTTTCTTTTCCAAGTTTTCTCATGGAAGCAAAACGCCGCCTAAGTGTGGGCCTCCTTGGCTGGGATTTGGGGGGCGGGGGGCTGGGAAGCTGGTGGATATTAGGGTGACTTCTCTCTGGGATTGTCTAGACAGCCCTATGAGTGACAGCAATGTTGGGATGATATATATACATATAAACATATATTTATTTATTTGGTGAGGGACAAATGTCTTGATAAGTAATCATCATTGAACTGGAAGAATCAGAAGGCTCAGCTGATTGGCCGCCCCAGGGTTCTGATCCCAAGCCTGTCTGCTCCTCAACATCGGAAGCCGTAGCCTCTCCCAGAGTTTTTTACACGGGAGCCTGGATTAGCTGCTTGGTTCGGTGACATGTGTGACGTGAGCATGTCAGGCCGGCCAGCGTATGGTGAATGCTGGGTGTGTGTTATGTAATATGTTCAAGGCCACAGGGCTTCCACGCTGGGGTTCTTTCTTTAGGAGGCAGTGACCACAGGAAATTTGGTCTGTTGTTTGGCTCATGGGGTTTTTTGTTTATTTACTTGTCTGTCTTCTGTGTCTGTGGACCTCCAAGTCCTTCTGAAGGGTGGGAACAGAGATTTAACACTAAGAACGACATCCACCCCCCCCCCCAAAAAAAGTTCTTTCTAGAATGCATAAAAGTGAACACCTGAGTGGTATTCATTTGACTCCTGTGAAGAGTAAGCACTTGTTTTTATGAAACGTTTGTTTTTGTAAACGTATTTCTTTTTGCTACACTGAGATTCAAACCCAGGATTTCTCATATGCAGAGCAAAGCTCTTTAGCTGCAGTCATCTCCAGGCCCTTTATTTCAACTGTATCTATGTTTTGTTTCATAAGGGACACATGTAGCCCAGATTCACCCAGACCCTGCTATGTAGCCAGGATGACCTTGAAACTCCCTATCCTTCTGCCTTTGCCTCTCAAAGGCTGGGTGCACGTGTTGTATTTCAATTTAAAGGAATTTAGGGTGTGTGTGTGTGTGATTTCATGTGTGCAAGCGCATGATTTCATGTGTGCAAGCGCAACACTTGAAGTTGGTTCCCTCCTTCCACCTTTGAAGTGGTTTCCCTGTATCCATCCTTTCCTTTCTTCCTTTTCCCTTTTTCTTATTTAGCTTACCTTTTCTTTTCCCTTTTTGCACCTTTTCCCCTTCCCTTTTCCCCTTCCCTTTTCCCCTTCCCTTTTCCCCTTCCCTTTTCCCCTTCCTTTTTCCCCTTCCCTTTTCCCCTTCCCTTTTCTCTTTCCCTTTCCCTTCCCTTCCCTTCCTAGTTGACCAGAGAATGTTCCCACTCTGCCAGGCCAAGTACACCTATGTTGTTTCTTGCATAGCTGTGGTCATAATTTTCATTCCTGTGGTCTCGTAGCAGTAGTTGGGACCTGGGGCACTGGCTGGAGCTGCGGGCCTCAGGGGGGAGGTGTTTACCTACCACATGTTTAACATAGTAATCATTTTGTATCCAGGTCTCCTCCGCTCTCCTCTCCCAGCTCTTACTTTCCCTTCCAACTCATCTATGACTTTTGCAATAATCTCCACCTCCAGCAAACCCAGCCTTGATTGGATCCCACCAAGGGCTTGTTTGTTTCTTAGGTGCTAAGTAAAGACGATGCTCCCCTTCTCGCCTCTCTCCCACCCCCAGAGTTCAAAAGCTGTCCAGAGTTCTTTCTGTCCAGGTGGAAAACAATCCAGATGGCCCCTGTGGCTGATATCTGGTGGAATTCATCCAGAAGGGGAGGAATGTGGCAGAGGGAAGGAGGAAAACTCTGGAGAGGGTCCACCCTGGTCTCTGAATCAGACCCTGAGCTGGCTGGGTTTCTGTTGACCCAGTGAAGTGGTGTGTGAAGGAAATTCAGCTTGCTTCTTGCTTGCCTCTCAGCTTTTGTGTACTTAACTAGATTCACCATTTCTACTAAGCATGAAGGTGTAGCCGTGTTGGAAGGAGCGAGGGGTGAGGCTCATGGGTAGCGCGCTTGTATAGCGTGCACAGTCCCCATTACTGCTCCAACAGGTCTGGGCGGTGCACACCTGTCATCACAGCACTTTCTGAGAGGTCGAGGCAGGAAGATCAGGAATTCAGGGTCAGCCTTGGCTACACAGTCAGTTTCTAGGCTAGCCTGGACTCTATATGAGACCCTGTTTCAGGAAGAAAAATAATTTTTGCAATTGTATCTTGAAGAAAGGTCAGTTCCAAAGGTTTAGTCTAAATACACATTTAAGAAATTGCAGATGGTTACATTTTTTAAAACTTTTATTATTATTATTTATTCAATTGTGCGTGTGTGTGTGTGTAGAACCACGGGTGAATTTGGGAACCGCCATGGACGGCCTCTACCTCCTCCTTGTTTACTCTGCCCCAGGATTCACGGGCTCCGCCCTACCAGGACCAGAAACGCAGGCCGCCCCCACTTCCACCTGGCATCTATACATGGGGTCTAGGATCCGAACTCAAGACCTTCCGCCTGCAGCTTAACCCCTGAGCCACCTCTCCAGCCCCAGATGATTACATTTTAGACATGTCAATTATTGCTTCTTGACCTTTGGACTAAGATCAAATGTAAACTTGTATTATTTTTTTTCTTGTGTGTATGTATATGTGTGTATAGGGTACGTGCATGTGTGTGTTTTGGGTGTATGTACACAAATGCACTTGATTGTATGCGCCTGTGGAGGCACAAGTGTGATATGGGGAATCATCCCGGATTGCTCTTCCATCTTATTGATGTGAGCCTGGGTTTAAACCCAGAACTAGCTTAGCTGGCAGCCGCCAGTTTGCTCTGGGGATTCCCAGGCTCCACCTTCTGGTGCCAGAATGACAGGTAGACTGCCCCACCCACTCTGCAAAAGGCTCTAACCACTGAGCCATCTCCCCCAGTCTCTGTTAATTTTGTTGTTGTTGTTGTTGTTGTTTTAATGTGATAGTTGCAGCAGAATCCTGACTTTTAGGCTAGCCTGGACTTCAGAAGAAGGTTGGCGCCATCCCTGGCTACACTGTAGACTATGTAGAAAAAGAGACAGAAAGAGAGAGAGAGACAGACAGGGAGAGGGAAAAGAGAGGAGAGGAGGGAAGGGGGGGGGAGGGGAGGGGAGGGGAGAGGAAAGCAGAGAAGAGGAGAGAGAGGGGAGAGGGAGGGGAAGGGAGAGGAGAGGAGGGGAAGGAGAGGAGAGAGGAGGGAGGAGAGAGGAGAGGGAGGGGAAGGGAGAGGAGAGGGAGGGGAAGGAGAGGAGAGGGAGGGGAAGGGAGGGGAGGGGAGGGGGGGGAGGGGAGAGGAGAGAGGAGGGGAGGGGAGGGAGGGGAAGGAGAGGAGGGAAGGGGAGGGGAGGGGAGGGGAGAGAGGGGAAGAGGAGGAGGGGAGAGGGAGAAGAGGGGAGGGGAGGAGAGGAGAGAGGAGGGGAGGGGAGGGGAGAGGAGAGAGGAGGGGAGGGGAGGGGAGGGGAAGGGAGAGGAGGGAAGGGGAGGGGAGGGGAGGGGAGGAGGGAGGAAGGAGGAGCCAGTGAGATAGCTCAGTGGATAAGGCGACTGTGTGCAAACCTGGTGACCTGAGTTCAATCCCCAGAAACCCTTTCCTAGTGAAGAGAACTGACTTCTGACCTCCACCTGTAAATCATGGCATGCATGTTCCTCCCTCTCTTTCTTTCCCTCTCTTTCTCTCTCTAAGAAATGAATAAATATTAAAACAAAGAAAAAGGAAAAAATGAATTTAGAAAGAATACCAGTATCAGAAGACAGGTAGGGGATCATTAGTGTAGTTGATTAACTTCCCCACAAGGGTGAAATGAACAGTGACTAGCTAGAAGCCGATATTGTGCAGATGTAGAGCACAAATTTTATGAGACTTCCAGGGTGTGGGAAGTAAGGGGGAGGCTCCGCAAGGGTGGGGTGGGGGGGCTTCACCTTGCCTTGGCATAGTGATTCATGGCAGCTACTGGGAACTTTTGTTATTCAGTCTAGGCAAAACACTACCTGGAGTTTCCTGAGAAATGGGGTCTGGGAGGGAGGCTCAGAGACTAGGTGCCAGGGCTCCACCCCCCCATCCCACCCCCACCCCTAGCCCCATCCCCACCCCATACCAACTGAAGCCCTTCAGGAAGATTTTCTGTTCATAGAAAAAGTGAAATTCTCACACTCCACTGTAGGAATGAGACTGGTAAAATTCCTTGGGAAAATCATAGCTGCTTCTCAAAAGTTTAAACAGGGCTGGGGAGACAGCTCAGGGGTTAAAGCTTCTGCCTCACAAGCAAAAGAACTTGAGTTTGGATTCCCAAATTCCACCTAAAAATGCCTGATGGAAATGGCGGCTGCCTGCTATTCTGACTCTGGAAGGTGGAGCCTGGGAAACCCCAGAGCAAAGCAAAACCCCAGAACAATCCAGGATGATTCCTGATGTCACTCTTGGACCTCCACAGGCACACACAATGCCCTCTGGTACACACACGCACACACATACACATACGCACACCATAATACACATAACAACAACAACCAAAAAAAAAAACCCTGAAACATAGAATTAGTGCATGATCCAGTAATTCTGGTTATGGGGGAAATGTGTCAGGCAAATGAATGCATAGGTCTAAAATAAAAACATAAGCATGGCTGGGGTAAGAAGACTTGCTTCGGGTCTGAGTTCAGGTCCCTGCACAAACCTATAAAGGCAGACATGGCCTTGCATGCCTATAATCCCAGCCCTGTAGAGAGCAGAGGCAAGAGTCCCCCCCTCTCCCCAGAGCCTTGCTGGCTGCTAATCAGCTCCAGGTTCAGTGGGAGACCATGTCTCAAAAGAAATAAAGTGAGTGACAGCTGGAGTCCAGCATCCTCTTGTGGCCTCTTGGCTGGCACACACAGTCATGCCCCCACATGCTCTTTACATATACCACACATTAAAAAAACAAACAAGCAGATAATCCTTGACATTTGGTAGTATTAACCCATCGGAAGTCGAAAATGTTCAGAAAGACAGGTATTATTAACATGTTTTCTCTTCCACGTGGTGGAACCTAGCTTCAGATTGTTAAATATCCTTAAGTGAATGGAAGTAAGGGCCAGGAAACTAGAAAGAGACTCGTGATTTTGGAACCACCAGGATTGGGGGAAGTAGTCCAGGGAGGAGATGGTGGGGAGATAGGGAGGCCAGTCAGGGGCTATCTGTGTACAAGTATTTATGCCATGATTCATTAAAACCCAGAATTGACTTGCCTGTGGGTAAATACAATGTGGCTCGCCACGTAATGAAATATTACTCATCAGTGAACAGTAATGGAGTTCAGATACATCCATGAACCTTGAAAACAATCATATTGTGTAATTTCTTTGTATACAAGTGGAATTTGTATAAAGTGGAATTCAGATACATTGTATACAATTAGAATTCGGGCACATTGTATAAGAGTGGAATTTGGATATATCCTATACAGGTGTTGCAGTTCATCTGCATGATTGCTGATAAATCACCATCAAACAGTTTGAGGGAAGAAGGGATTTATTTTTTCTTACAATTACTGGTTACAGTTCTCAGTCCAGCTTGATAGGAGAGCATGCACCAACACCAGGGCCGAGGGAACTGGCCACACCATCACCACATAACGGCTGAGAAGAGGGACAATCCTTACTTGCCAAACCAGCATGTCTGGCCAAGTATACAGAAGGATGCCAACTGTGCCCCAACCAGCTCTCTGTATTTTATTCCAGGGCCTAATTCCACCCACCATAGGCTGAGCCCTCCCCATCAGCTAGACAATCTCCTGCAGGCTTGCTCTGGGCCCAACTCAATCACTAATTCTCCACAAATGTTCCCAGAGCTCAAACCCTCAATAGTCAAGTTGACACCTGTGCCTAACTATGACAATAGGTGAAATTTAGATACAATGTATACATGTAGAATTCAGATAACATGGAATGCAAGTACATTGTATACAGGTAGAATTCAGATACACTGAATACAAATGGAATTTGGATACACTGTATACAGGTAGAATTTGGAAACTTTATGTACATTGATATGAAATGTGCATAGTGGGAAACCCCACTGGGACAGAGGATTTGCTGCAGGGACTTGGAGAGGGCAGAAGGTGAGGCTTTTTAAGTTTTCAAAAATTTTACAGTTGTTTCCTCTGTGTGGGGGGCGCGAGTGTGTGTGCGTGTGTGTGCTTGTGTGCAGGTTCATGTGCATGTGAAGGTCAACTTGGTAGAAATCACTTTTCTCTTCCACCTTCTAGAGAACTTAGGTGGTCAGGCTTGGTGACGAGTGCTTTTTCCCCACTGAGCCCTCTTGCCAGCCCCAGGTTTCTTTTCTGGTATGATGAAAACATCCTGAAATTGCCCATGATGGTTAGTATACGACTGAGAGTGTATCAGAATAGTAGGAGTGAGATAGAAGCAAAGAGAAATGGTTTGGGATTTGGGATGGAATGTGTATGTGCACAGGCATGTGTGTGTGTGCACGTGCATGTGTGTATTCCACATACATGTGGCACACATGGGGGGGGGGTCATAGGTCAGCCTCAGCTGTTAGTAATCATGTACCGTCCACCTTGTTCAGTTAGGATATACCTAACCTGGAGTTCCCCCATTAAGCTGGCTTAGTGGCCAGCAAACCCCAAGAATCCTCCTGTCTCTGCCTCCCAGGCCCTGGGGTTACAAACACACAGCACAGCACCTAGCTGTTTTTGAAACAAGAAGTCGGGTTCTCATGCTTGCTAACTGAGCCATCCCTCTCTCCTCCCCCTTCTTTATAATATGCTTTCTTAAGCCTTTGGTGTTATAATGGAGGGGCTTCTGGCTCTATCAGGGAACAGATGATGGATTCAGAAGGAGAGAAGCTAGGACGAGGTTGGGGGGGGGTGCCGGGAGCAGTGGGGTCCAAGCAGAGTCTTGGAGAGAGGACAGATCTAGATGTGTTTGCAAGTAGATGTGACGGGGCTCAAGTGGCCGGCCATGTGGGAGGAAAGACAGATGTCCTCCGTGGACTCTGTAGAGGATGCAGATGGGGAGGCTGACCATGTAGATGACAGCCCCCCCATTGGAAACCTAGTGCTTCTAAGACCAGATGCAAGGTGGCGGGCAGGCAAATCAGCCGGAAGCAGCTCAGCGGCAGAGAACAGGAGAGACCCTGTCTCAGAAACAAGGTGGAAGGCGGGAGCAGACTTGCAGAAGTTGCCCTTGAGCGAGCCTGCAGAAGATGTTGTCTGATTGAGTGGGAACATCCAGCCCACGGTGGGTGGGACCATTCCCTGGTGGATAAGATAGAGGGAGCTGGTTCAGTGAGTGAGGTTTGTCCTTCTCTTAGCAGTCCCTGTGGGTGTGGTGTGGCCAGTTCCCTTGGCCCCTGGTATTGGCATGGACTCTTCTGTCCAGCTAGACTAAGAGCTGTAACTGAGGATCATAGAAAGCATGAATCCCCTTGTTCCCCTGAGCTGTTTGATGGTGAATATATGTATCAGCAACATGCAGGCCAACTATCAACAGCTTCCCAAGGTCTCTTGAGTTCTAAGATCAGCGATTTCAGCCGGTCAGAGACCTCTCAGGACCCCAAGGGCCTGGATTCTAGTGTAAGGGACTGGAGCAGCAGGT
Organism: Typhlomys cinereus; assembly: GCA_023101885.1. Classification (NCBI taxonomy): domain Eukaryota; kingdom Metazoa; phylum Chordata; class Mammalia; order Rodentia; family Platacanthomyidae; genus Typhlomys; species Typhlomys cinereus. Next base: position 3,563,275 of record JALPQD010000009.1, on the reverse strand, counting down.
TAGAGGAGTGTCCAAGAGCACAGTCACTTCACTACCTGCCTGAGGCTACTGGGGCAGGAGGATTGTGGGTTCCAGGCAGCCTAGATAGCAAGGTCATGCCTGGAAGAGGAGGTGGGGGGAGGGGCAAAGACAGACATGCAGCCTGCAGCGGCTGCTGAACATTGCCAAGTTTCCCCCAGGTAGAACTGGAGAGGGGGCTCAGGTGGTCGAGGCCTGGTCTAGTGTTTACAAAGCCAGCACACCCATAAGCCAGGCGTAACCCCAGCGCTTGGGAGTTGGAGGCAGGAGGATCAGGAGTTGCAAGCCAGCTCAGGCACCTCAGCTACAAGGACACCCTGTCCCCAAAACACCAACGAGGAATAAAGAGGGGTCTGAAGTCGCCATCCATCAGGTAGTTGATCATTTGTCTTGCTGAGAGTGCTCCATCCTCTGTGTGCCTCCAGACATCACCTTTGCCAGAAATGTGTAGCTGGGGCCGGTGAGAAGGCTCAAGAGGCAGGCGCCTGCTTGCAGACCTGGCAATCTGAGTTCATGCCCCAAAACCCCCTCCCCACAATGTGATGAAAGAAGAGAACTGACTTCTGAAAATTGTTCTCTGACCTCCACCTGTGTGCCAAGGCATGCATGTGTTCTCTCTCTCTCTCTCTCTCTCTCTCTCTCTCTCTCTCTCTCTCTCTCTCTCTCTCTCTGTCTCTCACTATTTTAGATAAATAAAATTTAAGCCAGATGTAGTATCTCCAACTACTGAGAGACCAAGGCAGGAGGAACACTTAAGCCCAAGAATTTGAGGTGACCTAACAAGAACCCCTGTCTCTTTAAAAGAAGAAGAAAAAACACCTTTTCTAGATATTCAGTTTAGGGGGAGGGGTGGCGCGATGTCTTAACCGCCCACCTCTGCCCCTTACTTTCATCCTGACCTTGAGACACGGGATGTATTGAAATATATTCAGGCTCACCCATGGTCATTGCGAAAAGCGCATTAACCAAGGTCCTCGGGAGGCTCTGGAATGTTCCTCCCGGAGAAGCTGTCCCCAGACTGGCATTAATATTTCTGCCTGGCCTCCTTAGGAGAGTGGGCAGCTCAGCTGGAGAGACACAGATGCCAGCCTGTTGGTCACCTCCTCTTTCCTAACCTGGGGGATTTAGAGAGAGAAATGAGAAAGAGCGAGAGAGAGCACCAGAGAGCACTGTGTGTACCTGCAGAGGTCCAAGGGTGACATCAAGAATCACCCCGGATTGCTCTACCTCCTTATTGCTTTGCTCTGGTGTTTCCCTTCCAGGGCTGGAATCCCAGGCTGCCGCCATATCAGGGGATCTGAACTCAGACCTTTTTGCTTGTGAGGCAAAAGCTTTAGCCCCTGAGCCATCTCCCCAGCATCAGCCCAGGGGATCTGAAGGCTGGAATTCAAAGATGACGCTTCTCTGCTAATTCATGTCCTGCATGTCAGGCATCTGTGGGAGTTCCCACACTGCACGAGCCCCACCCCGCCCCTGCCTTGGTGCATAATGGAAGGATTGAGGGCCAGGTTCCAGTGCCAAAACAAACTAATTAGATCCATGGAAGGGATAGCCAGCTCTTTCTACAAAGTCCGGACAGGGTCTAGGCTGTCTGCCCAACACACAGGGCCGGTTCTCAGACAGCCAGGGCCACTGAGATGTGACCTGCAAGGAAGACGTGGCCTGGTACCAATAAAACTTTATTTAGAAAAGCAAGCACTGGGGGCGGGGGGAGGGGGAGCTTGTCAGCCTTGCTGTAGATTTATGCTTGTATGTGTATGTGTGTGTGTACAAGTGTGAGTGTTTTGTGCATATCAGAGGGCACTGTGTGTCCCTGTGGAGGCCCAAGGGTGACATCGGGAATCATCCTGGATTGTTCTCTCTCCTTATTGCTTTGCTCTGGGGTTTCCCAGGCTCTGCCTCTCAGGGCCAGAATTGCAGGCCACCGCTGTATCCACTTGGCATTTTTACATGTGATCTAGGGATCTGAACTCAGTTCCTTTGCTAGAGAGACAAAGGCTTTAACCCCTGAGCCCCAGACCCCCCCCACACACACACCTTATTCTTTTTGAGACAGCTTCTCTAATTAAACCTAGAGCTCACAGATAGAACTTGCTTTGTGAGCCTGCTTGCTCCGGGGATTCCCTGTCTCTGCCTCCCATGGCTGGAATGACAGGAGAGCTGTCACAAACACACACACACACTCTCTCACACACACTGGACTTTTTTTTTTTTTTTACATGGGATCCGGGGATCTGAACTTTGGTCGTTTTGCTTGTGTGGCAAGTGCTATAACCGCTGAGCCATTTCTCCAGCCATCCACCTTAATGTTTTTTGTCTAGTGAGCCCTAAGACCCACCTTCCCAGAGCTGGGGTACCAGATACAGGCTGCCACATTTGACATTTTACATGGGTGCTGGGGATCTGAACTCGGGTCTTCATGCCTGCACAGCAAGCGGTCAAGTCACTGAGCCATCTCTGCAGCCTCATGATTCATCTTTTCTCCTCTCTCCTCTCCTCTCCCTCTCCCTCTCCCTCTCCCTCTCCCTCTCCCTCTCCCTCTCCCTCTCCCTCTCCCTCTCCCTCCCCTCTCCCTCTCCCTCTCCCCTTCCCTCTCCCTTCTCTTTTTTTTTTTTCTTTTCTTTTCTTTTCAGTTCTCTTTCTAGGGCCCAAGCCGAGTGGTTTGGGAATTTCATAAAGGCTGCAATTTATGGGGCAGGAGACAGCTTCTTACCCATCTCAGGAGCTCAGATGCATGGTGGTCTGCCCCTTCCTTTATAGACACTATTTTTACACTGTGAGCATTTGGTAACAAAATAAGAGTCTTACATAGTATTTGCTAATCCGGGAGATGGGTTCAACTAGTGCTGAGACTCTACCAGGTTTTTGTGTTTTTTTAAATTTTTTTTTATTTATTACTTATTCAATTGTGTGTGTGTGTGTGTGTGTTGTGTGTGTGTGTGTAGAACCACAGACGAATTTGGGAACCACCATGAAGGCGGGAACCACCAGGAGCCCACCTCCTCTTGTTTATTCTGCCCCAGGACTTCACACCTGTCTCCGCCTCCCTACCAGGACCAGAAACGCAGCCCCCCCCCATTCCGCCCGTTCTCTGTCTAGAGAGGTGGGGTCTAGGATCTGAACTCAGAACTCTGCCTACAAGGCAGAGGCTTAACCCCTGAGCCACCTTTCCAGCCCCCCCACTTTTTTTTTTAAAGAGCAAAACAGCAAGATGTGAAGCCATTATACTCTTGCTTTAGAAAAAGTAGCTCGACTTGGGCTAGTTCAGACCAGATTCTCCTCATGGCGGGGCTCCCGAGAGTCCTCTAACCTGACCCCATTAGGGTCGTCTTTATCCAGAATGTAGTGTGCCGTTCAGCCTGTGCCCGAGTCATTTAGGGAGTGGGTGTTGGAAGGATTTTGTTTTCCTGGCATTAAAAGTTGGTATTGGGCCTTGGAGATGGCTCAGGGGTTAAAACTGCCTTGCAAGCAGAAGGTCCTGAGTTCAGATGCTCAGTCCCATAGAAAAATACCAGGTAGATACGGTGCGGCCTGCAATTCCAGTCCTGGCAAGAGGAGCCTGGGAACCACCAGAGCCAAGCTGGCTGCCAGACTAACCCTCATGGCTGCTTTGGGTTTCATGAGAGACCTGGGCTCACAGCAGTGAGGTGGAAGAGTGATTGAGGATGATTCCCCATATCACCCCTGGGTCTCCACAGCACACACATTCAAGCATGCTCTTGTACACATGCCTGCAGATACATGTACACCCACCCACATACACACATACAGAAAGAAAAGACAAAGAAAAGCTCATGTTTTTCTGTCCTGCCCCATGCCTGTGGCAGAATGGTTTTTGTGTGATTGCGTTAATCTGCCAAAAGCTGAGCCCCCTCAGCTCTGGGCAAGATTTGAGTTTGCCTGGTCCACAAGGTTGCCTCTGCTGACTTCTGCTCTCTAATTCCCAAATTCAGACTCTTTCTGCCTCCAGTTCCTTTAAATAAGACCAAGGGAGTGTTCTGAAAGATTCCAGGCATGGTGGAGAGGGAGGAAGGGGGAGGGAGAAGGAGAGAGGAGAGGGAGAGGCAGAGGCAAAGGGAGAGAGAGAGGGAGAGGGAGAGAGAGAGCAAGAGGGAGGGGGAGAGGGAAAGGGAGAGCAAGAGGGAGAGGCAGAGGGAGAGGCAGAGGAGAAGAATTTCATAGCACACAAGTGGAGGTCAGAAGACAACATCTCAGAAGTCAGGTCTCTTCTTCCACTCTGGGCTTCCGGGAATCGAACTCAGATCACCTGTTTTGCGAGCAGTTGTGTCATCTGCTCTGCCATCTTGCTGGCCCCAAATTCACATTTTCAGAAATAACCATATTCCATCCCAGGTCATGATAACACTTACACAATCAGTTGTGTTGACATAAGCATTTAAAATTAGACTTCCTGGAGAGGGAGGAATGGGACTAGGTAGCTCAGTGGACAGAGCCCTGGCCTTGAGTGCTTGAAGTTCGCTTTTCCATCCCAGCACCCAGGAAGTGGAAGTCAAAGGACCAGAGTAGCTCAGGGCATCCTTGGCTACCAGGGCGTCTGAGGCCAGCCTGGACTACACCCTGTGTCAGGAAATAAAAGATTCCCCAAAGGGAGAAACAGCCAGCTGTCACTATGGGAATGCGCTCAGACAGGTGGAGGATACCTTTTGGGGACCCTCCGAGACCCTGGGCTTTCTGCCTCACCTGGCTCTGTGACTGACAGGTGGGGCTCCTCCCCATGCTGGACAATAATAGTGTGAAATTGGAGTGCGAGGAGGGGAGTCATCTCAGGACTGAATGGGGCAAGCCTGGGAAGTGCTGATTAGTATAGTCTCCACCCTCAGATAACTGACAGCCAAATGTCACACCCGGCCTCCCCCTCCGTGCCTCCCTTGTCCCTTGAATTCACATGCATGTGTTCGAGCATGCTGTGTATGTGTACGTGAGTATATGCATGTGTGTATATTTGTGTATGAGTCTGTATGTGAATGTGTATATCCATTTGAGTTTATATGTGTGTATGTGAGTGTTGATGTGTATATCTGCATATAAGCATATGTGTATATTGGTGTGCATGTGTTTGCATACATGTGTATATCTATGTATGAGTTTGTGCATGTGCAAATATATGTATCCATGTGTTTATGTATATATGTGTATGTATACATGAGTATATGCTATATGTCTATGTATCTGTGTGAGCGTGTGTATATGTTGGTTTGTGCATGCATATGTGTATCTCCAGATATGTATATGTAAGTTTGTGTATGCATGCGTGAATACGTGAGGGGTTATATATGTATGTATGTGGGTACGTGCATGTGTGTGTGCACATGTATGTATAATGACTGTATGTGTATCTGTGTATGAGTTTGTGTGTGCATGTTGGGTGTTTCTTTTCATCTCTCTCCACCTCGTTTTTGGAAACAGGGTCCCCCTGAGCCTGGAGCTCCCCATCAGCTACACCAGCTGGTCAGTGTACCCTGGGCTTCAGGGACCCTCCTGTGTCCCCCCTCTCCAGCGCTAGGATTATAAGCAGGCACCATCATCCCCACAGGTTTCCTTTTTCAATATTTTTATCTACTAGATGGGGGGGCACTCACATATATGCATGACAAAGTTCATGGGAAATTCAGAGAACAATTTTCAAAAGTCAGTTTTCTCCTTGCAACATGTGGGCTTCTGGAAATTGAACCCAAGTCGCCAAGTTTGCATGCAGGCACCTATACTGGCCAAGCCATTTCACCAGCCCCAGCTGAGTTCAGGAGGGTCATACTCAGGACTTGTACAGCACTTTACCCACCCAGCCTTCTTCCCGACATTTTAAAAGTCACTTTAAGGGACTGATGCTGAGGGGTCAAAGCCTCTGCCTCACTAGCAGAAGAACCTGGTTAAGATCCCACAGTAAAAAAAAAAAGAAATCAGGGAGGACATGGCGGTGGCTTGCACTTCTGGCCCTGGAAGGCGGAGCCTGCAAAACCCCAGAGCAAAGCAATTAGGAGGGAGAGCAATCTAGGGTCATTCCCGGTGTCACCCTTGAGCCTCTACAGATACACACACCCAGGTGCCCTCTTGTGTGCACACATGCACATACACCGCACACAAACACTTTGGACTATGGAGCAGGATCCTGTTTGAAAACATAACATACAACAGCAGGAATAACGATGCAAGAATGGCTGCAGAAAGGAAATTCAGAATCTTGATGGGAAAAGTCATCTCAGACCCCCCACACCTCCCTCAATGACAGATGCCCATAGCTAGGGCTTGAGGATGGAGATGGGGTGTCTGATTGGTCCCTGTCCTATTCTGTCGCTGGGTGGTGGTGCCGATGGGGAGTTTTCCCCGAACACAGGTCTCCCGAGGCTGGCCAAGAATCGCCTGCTGAGGCAGAAATAAGAATTGAGTGTCCAGAGTGAGCAGAATTTCAAAGCTTTCTTTTCAAGGGAATGCCAAAGCTCTCTTTGGGGAGGGGGCTGAGAAACAGGGGCACTTTGAGGTGTGAATGGTGTGTGTGTGGGGGGGGGTTACTTCTTCCCCACCCCTTATGAGTGTATTTCCCACCCACCCTGATCAGGACTACAGCCAACTAAGCTGCAAGACACTGCTGAGCCTGGGCAAAGTTGGCCCTTAGCTACTCGCTAGAGAGATGTGCAGACACAAAGGGCATCCAGAACACAGGCAAGAGCAGGAAAACAAACTTAAAGAGGACCCCAAGCCTGGAGGCCGGAGTTTCCCCTCTGTCTGGCCCTCAGTTCTTGGGGACAAAGGAAGCATTTAGAGTGACCAAGATCACGTCTCTAGCCAGACTCTCACCAGGTGCACAGTCGTCCCCAGGTTTCTAATTGGTGCCCCAGGTTCAGACACCCCAGGCCAGACCTTTCTACCCTCTGCTTGTTTCCTTAACTTGACCCTTAGGGAGATGGTGTTGGGATAGGAAAAGCATCCTTAACCTCCAAGAGAGCCTTAAGAACCACTGGGGTGGGACCGGAGTTCCTGGAAGCAGTTGCCTAAGGCCAGAACTGTAGGAAGCTTTAGATTCCAGGCAGCCTCCAAAGGGCGAAAGGGCGTTTAGTTCCCCACCTGCCCAGGCCCATCTGTTAGCTTTAGTGCTGGATGAGGGGGCGGTGCTACAGCATGGTGGACTGTCCTTGGATCAGCGGTGTGGAACAGCTCTTCAAGTGCAGGGTACCCCAGGGGTGCACTGGAGATGGATCCTCCAGTGAGGGGCTGGGGGCGGGGCTCAGAAGTAGAGTGAACATCTAGAATTCTCAGCGAGGGCCTGGGGATGAGGCTCAGGGGTAGAGTGACAGCCTAGAATCCTCTAGTGAGGGGCTAGGGGCGTGGCTCAGGGGTAGAGTGATAGTCTTGCTTTCACTGAGGGGCTGGAGGTATCTTGGTGAGATAGGACTGCCTCTGGGTTGTGTGGTTCCCTAGTTCCACACTCTGTGGCTGAATGGACCCTGCTGTAGCCGAGAGCAGCCCCCTTCTGGACGTCTGGGGCTCCTGTGCGCTTGGAGCTTGTGGGGGGTGCCTGGTTTTCTCTGTCCATCCGTACCCTGACTCTTTCCTGGTGCTGCCAGCCACCAGGGCACCCTGGGCCTTTTGGTCCAGCTAAAAACTTGCTCCTGCTCCATTCCGCCCACTAACTCCCTTTTCCTCCTTGCGAGTCGTCCCGCCCGCCACAGTAGGGCCCAGACCCCCATTCCCCTCCACCCCCTCTCTCTCTCTCACCTTGTCTGCTGTATGTGTACTCTTTTGTCCTTGTTGTATCATCAGCTCGCTGCTCTCTCTGTCCTTCCTTCAGCCCTCTGACTTCCTGGAAGGGCCCCCTCCCTTGGAATGCAAACACGCCCTGACTGGTTTACCACCCGTCCTCATCTGCAGCTCTGACCACTGGCCAACCGGGCATCTGATGTTGTGAATGCCACAAATCAGGACCACGCATTCTCTTTCACACCCTAGCACAAGAGGGTGGAGCAACAAGCCAAAGCCCATGATGGCCACAAACTGGGGCACCTACTCGGGCCGCCCATCCATCTCAGCCCCCTTCCACTCTGTTATCTTCAGCTTTCTTGGCCTCACTCTGCCCCTTTCCGGAATGTTCTTCCCACTTCCTCCTTTTGCCTAGCACTCCCTACTCATCCTATCAAAAACCCAATGCAAATAGCCGGATGATCAGTTCCTTAAGCACGAAGATTTGAAGACACTCCCAGAGAATTTCCATTCATGACCATTTGCTATTGGGCCACCCGTGGGTCACAGTAAGCCTCCCCTGGGAGATCAGCTATCATAGTGACACCATGCCATTATTTCCCATGGGATGTCATGACTCTTCTAGGAAGTTGTGTGCGTTTTTCTGCATCAGCAGTGACTATGTGGACACACACACAGTTGAGCTCCAATTTCCCCACCTTCCAAGGTCTCAGGGTCTATGAACTGTGGGCAGAGCCCACCCATGCAGAGCTCACCCAAGAAGCATCAGGGCTGGGGACTGGGAACATGGCTTAAGCAAAGGGACCCTGTGTTCAGATACCCAGATCCCACATAAAAAGGCCGGCAGGGGCTGGAGAGATGGCTCAGGGGTTATGACTCTGTCTCGAAAGCAGAAGGTCCTGAGTTCAGATCCCAGGACTCACGTAAAAGCACCAGGTGGAAATAGCAGCGGGCCGGCACCTCTAGTCCTGGCGGGTGGAGCCTGGGAAATCCAGAGCGAAGCACATGGACACACACACCATGGACACGTGTGCGCGCGCGCGCACACACACACACACACACGAAAAATCATCTGCTGGTGCTTCCAGATTTACATGCTGAGGCAGCAGCCAGGCAGCCAGAGAGGGTCCAGCACCCTCCCATTGCTGGCTCCTTTACATTGCGTCTGTCGCCACGGTCTTTCTGGCAAGACATTCATTAGCGAAAGCTACAGTCACATCTGCAGCAGGTGCAGGCGGTGAGGGGTCAGCCTGGGTCATAAAGGTTAAAGCGTAGGAAATGGCCCACTGTCCCATTTTACTTGAGCCCAAAGCCTGTGGTGGTGCGATGGTGTGATGGTGTTAACTTTGTTTAGGAGAGAGACAAACAGAAGCCAAGCAGATGCATGGCACAGTCCACAGTGGAGGCCAGAGGACAACTCTCGGAATTCAGTTCTCTCCTTCTACCACGTGGGCTTTTGGGGATTGAACTCAGGTCACCAGGTTTGCACGCAGGCGCCTTACTCTGTGAGCTGTCTCACTGGCCCCGAGGTGGTTTTTTAATTAACCAATTAATGAGAAAGAATGCATGTGAGTATCAGACACACAGGTGGAGGCTAGAGGACCCAACTCTCAGAAGTCAGTTCTCTCTTTCCACCATGTGGGCTTCTGGGGATCGAACTCAAGTCTCCAGATTTGCAAGCATCTTACCTTCTGAGCCACCTCACCGGCCCCCTTACTGTAAATTATTATTGTTGTTATAATAAAAGCCATAGGACCATTGCAAGAAATGGAAAAGATGGAAAAGTAAAGAGAACCCACGGTCAGTTGGCAACTTCAGCTGCCTGCAAAGTGTGGCGTCTCCTTCAGGCATCTTCTTTCCACTCGGTTTCCCTTCAGTTGCATGCATTAGAGAAACCCTTTGGGAAAACAGTTAGGCGATGCTTAGCTGAAACCAGAAGGCATCTCCAAGCCTTGCGCCATTCCAGCTCCCAGAGAATTGGCATATGAAGTCAGAATGCGTTGCGTGTCTGGCTGCAAGGAAGCAATCAGATCCATAGTGTACCAAAAAGAGGGATGCTCGGACGTTTACTGTGGTCATGAGTACAAGCACGTGGGACGGGGAGATGGCATGGGGCAAAGAGCTTGCCACACAAGCTCTGGAGTTCAAATCCTCGGAATCCAGGGAAAGCTGGACTGGGAGGCACAGATCTATCACCCCCAGAACTCCTGTGGGGAGATGGGAGGAGGAGTCAAGAGAAGCCCCAGAAAGCTCAGGGTCCAGATGGCCTGGCATAAGCAGTAGCAAATGAAGTCTTCCCAATGTGGAAGGCAAGTGGCTAGACAATCAAGAGTGTCTTGTGACCTTCACACGTGGACCATAGCATGCACACACACTCGCATGTGCACACACACACACACACACCACATGCACACTTGAAGTATAAACAGGTACCATACCTGCCAACGTTAGGACCATGAAAAAGTTTCTAATGACATAATGGTCCAAGTGTAGACTGAGGCGTGGGGGTGTGGCTCTTTGGGGGGCATTTCACCAGCATGCAGAAAGAAGGCTATGGGTTCCAACCCACCCCCATCCAAGAGCCTCTGTAGTAGTTGAATTATTTTTAATTTTTTCCTTTCAGATTTGTGTGTGTGTGTGTGTGTACCCAAGTGCACATGAGTGTGTATGTTTATGAAAGTCCAATGGTGACATTGGGAATCATCCTCCATCGCTCTTCTACCTTACTGTTGTGAGCCTGGGTCTCATTAAATACAGAGCAGTCATTAGGGCTCACCTGGCAGCCAGCTTGCTCTGGGAGCTCCCAGGCTTCACCTTCCAGGGCTAGAATGACTGACAGGTCACCACATCTGCCTGGCTTTTTTTTTGGGTTTTTTGCTCGTGCATGTGTGTGCACATGTATGTGTGTGTGTGTGCATCAAAGGGCATTGTGTGTGCCTGTGGAGGCTCAAGAGTGATACCAGAAATCATCCTGGATTGCTCTACTTCCTTTTTGCTTCTCTCTAGAGTTTCCCAGGCCCGAAAGTGCAGGCCACTGCCATTTCTACCCAGTATATGTGGGATCTGAACTCAGGTCCCTTTGCTTGCAAAACAAAGGGCTTTAACCACTGAGCCATGTCCCTGGCCTGATTTATTTTTAATTCTAAGTTCTCTTTGTGCTATTATGGGATAGGAGGAAGTTGTCGTCACCGCCAGCTAGGGGTATAGTGCAGTAGTAGAGGGCTTGCCCAGTAGGTGCAGGGCCCCAGGTTCAATCCCTAGTGTAGCTAAAAAAAAACATTAGTAAAAGGATGGGTGGTAACATTTCCCCTGAGTCTTTAAGTCGGTCCTCAGTGGGTTTCCTGTGTCGCAGAACTTTTGCAAGCCGAAGGTTGACTTGACTTTGCTCTGTGGACCACCCACCATGCATGACAGCAAGCTGAGTTTGAGCGTCGTGGAAGGGGTGCCATTTGTCTCGGCTCCGCCTCCGCCTCCTGCATCTCCGCCTCCTCCCGCTCCTCCCCTCCGCTCCTCCTCCTCCTTCTCCCTCCTCCCTCCTCCTCCGCCTCCTCCTCCCCTCCCTCCTCCTTCCCCTTACTTCTTCTTCTTCTTCTTCTTCAACCAGTGACTCACCTGCAAGTCTTGGCCATGCTTCTTTGTTAAGCAAGAATAAAGCTCTCTATAAGAGACATTCATTCTAGAGCAGAGCTGGGCATAGCAGAGTGCACGCCTGTCAGCTCAGCTTTGAAGGAGGCCCACACGGGAGGAGGAGGAAGAAATTCAGGGACAGCCTAGCACTGACTCTGAACAAAAGCAGACACCTACTGGGTAGGTTTTTCCTATCCCGTGGATTTTGAATGCCTTCTGGCATGATTTGAATGTGAATCCACACATACACGTACATACACACACAGGTTCATGCGTTTGCATCCTTAGCTGGTAGGGACGTTTGAGAAGGTTGTGGGCACCTTTAAGAGGTGGAGTCTTGGGGCTGGAGAGGTGGCTCAGGAGTTAAGCCTCCGCCTTGCAGGCAGAAGGTCCTGAGTTCGGATCCCAGATCCCCGTTAGACGCCAGGCTGAAGCGGGGGCGCCTGCGCTTCTGGTCCTGGTAGGGCGGAACCTGTGAATCCCGGGGCAGAAGGAGGTGGAGGCGTCCATGGTGGTTCGCGAATTCGTCCGTGGTTCTACACATACACAGACACACACACACACACACACACACACACACACACAGATGCGCGCGCACATACACACGCATATGCACACAGTTGAATAAATTATAATAATAATTAAAAAAATTAAAAAAAAAAAAACATTTAAAAGAGGTGGAGTCTTGCTAGGGGGAAGGCTTGTCACAGGGGGGCGGACCTTAAGGTTTGGCAGCCCCGCCCTGCTTCCTCTATCTGCCTCAGGACAAGGGCAACCAGTGTCCTGGTGACCTGGGCCGGCCTCCTGCTGCTGCCTCCAGCCCCGCCTTCCACTATGAAGTCTTGATTCCCTGTAGAACCGAGAGCCAAATAAACCCCCGCTTTTTCCCTAAATTGCTTGAGTTTGAGTCTTGTGACAGAAGTAGAGAAACAGCCTAGAATTCTCCACAGAGGGGGTTGGGGGTGTGGCTCAGAGGAGGAGAGACAGCCCAGAATCTTCCAGTGAGGGACTGAGAGCGTGGCTCAAGTGACAGCCTAACATCCTCCTGTGAGGAGCTGGGGGGCGTGGCTCAGCAGTAGAGCACCTGCCTAGAATCAATCCTCTTGTGAGGAGCCGGGGGCATGGTTTGGGGGTGACCATCTTTCTAGAATGCTCTAGTGAGGGGCCAGAGTGCGGCACAGCGTTAGAGTTGCCCACCTGGAATTCACCAGCCAGGGACCAAAGGCACAGCGCAAGGACCGGGGTGCTCCGCATGCACAAAGTCCTGGGTCCTATCCCTAGCACCCCACAAATGGTGCCTGGTGGTGCACACCAGTTACCCCAGCTCCCAGGGAGGCTGAGGCAGGACAGATGAGTGTGTGCTGCCAGCAACCCACAGCTCCTGGCAACAGCTAGGTGCTGGCTCCCCAAGAGCCGGGCAGTGGCCCCAGATCTGACATGAACTCTCTACCTTTTGCCCTCTGCCCTCCAAGAGAACAAAGTTCCAGGCAGCCGGGTGATAGCAGCTGATGGTTGGCATTTTGCTGGGGCGGCCTTGCCATAGAGGCAGGAAGGTCCCCCCTTCCCCCCCAAGCGGGCCAGGAACACCTGGTTCTGAAGTCAGCCAGGCCACAGAGGCACACACACATACACATACGTATATGCACACACGTATACATACCCACACACAGAGCTTCCTGCCAGGGTGACTCTGCTTGGGGCGCTTGTCCAGTGCTAGCAAGAGACAGGCCTGGGGATGATCCATCTTCCATTTCCCTCCTCCTGGTTGTGCTGGTTTACGGCACCATAGCGTCTGGGTTTTGAGTGGCGTCAGGGACCTGAACAGGTACTCAGATTTGCTCAGCAAGTACTTTACTTTCTGAACCAACTCCCTAACCCCTACAATTTTTCAAATTCAGTGTGTGTGTGTGTGTGTGTGTGTGTGTGTGTGTGTGTGTGTGTACACAAGAGGGCACTGGATTGTGTGTGTCCCTTTGGAGGCCCAAGGGTGACATCAATAACCACCCCTCATTGCTTCAACCTCCTTATTGCTTTGCTCTGGGGTTTCCCAGGCTCTGCCTTCCAGGACCAGAATTACAGGCCGCTGTCATATCGTCATATCCTTCTGGCATTTTGATATGGAATCTGGGGATCTGGACTCAGGTTCTTTTGCTTGCAAGGCAAAGACTTTAACCCCTGAGCATCGCCCCAGCCTACAATTATTTTCAGTGGTGTTACTAGATTTGGAGGTGACATTTGAGGTTGGGAGCACATACATTTTGTTGCTATCATCAAGTACTGTAACCCTTGGGAATCCCATGTCCATGGGGGTGGGGTGGTTCTACGACCCTCTTACCAGCCTCTACGTGAAGCATGTACATAGAAGTTTCATATGCTTTCCTGTAGAAGTGTGCACGTGTGTGTGTGTTACATGTATGTGCATGCATGGAGTTCCCAATCCAATGTCTGATGTCTTCCTCTATCTCCCCTCCCTCCACCCATTGTGTTTTTAGACACAAGATGCGTTTTAGTCTCCTCCTACATTGCTGCCACAAAATACCTGAGGCAAGCGGTTGACAAAAAGCCGGGTTTCACTGGTTCACAACTCCTCATTGTGGGGAAGTGACAGTGGCAGGAACCCAAGCGGCTGGTCACACAGAGCAACGGAATCGGTGCCTCCCCAAGCTTGCCAGCAGAGGGAGCTAAGTTTTAAGGGTCGGCTCGACCCTTGAGAGCTGAGCATTTAGGCACGCCCACAAAGAATCATTTAGTGAGGACAAGCTTCCAAGCAAGACTAATTGATGTGGGAAGACCCAGCCCATTGTGGCGGGAACATTCCCTGCACAGGCAGACAGTATGGAGGGGAGATCTGATGGGCTTTGGCACATGTGCCCTTCTCTCGGCTCCTCCTATGGGTGTGATGCGGCCAGTTCCCTCCTCTCCTGCCATGTCTGACTTTAATAACAGAGACCCTCGGACATCAGTATGACTCTGAAGTATTTGAGGCACGCGTTCAACTGAAGCACTTGCAAAGTTGTTAAAACATTTCTCCATCTTTATACAGCCCCAGAACACCTGCATGAGGATGGTCCCACCCACTAGTAAGGTGGGCGTTCCCTCACCAGTGAATGAAACCCAGATGCCCGAAGGCTGCCCCTCCCTCCAGGTGTGACATTCGACACCATCCCTCAGAACCCCAGAGAACCTCCTGCCTCCGCCTCCCCAGCTCTAGAATGACTATTTAGAGCCCTGGGATCTGAACTCAGATCCACATGCTTGTTCCGCAAGCTCTTGAGCCATTAGACCACCTCCAAGCCACTCCCTGGAACCCGCAGCCATTTCTTCGCTCTGAGACCCCGCCCCTCTAAAAGGCAGCTGCTACGTATACCCATGTCCTTCTGTGTTGTCTATGGGGGACATCGGCCAGGATAAAGCTTTTCCATGGCTGGGACAGATCTCATTCTTCCTGGAATTTTTTCCACCTGAAGTCCGTGGAATCCATGAGCAGGAGACTTGCAGGTGCAGAAGATCTGATTGTTCTAGAAGTGGCAAGAATATTCTCTCTGATTCATTCTTACCCACTAAGCCACTGATGTCTCTTTCTCTCTCTTTCTTTTTCTTTCTTTCTTTCTTCTCTGCCTCCTGAGGTATGGAGTTAAGCAAATTATTAATTCCTCTCCTCCCCATACGTGCATTTGTATTCTTTCTCTCTTTCCTTCTACCGTCTCCTCTCACACCAGGGCTGAGGAAATTGATGCAGTCCCATCCGATCGATTTCATCTACCCTCTGGCGGCAGAAAAGCCGGGAACTGTCACCTGGAACTTTCTCTTTGCATCTGATTTTTTTTTTTCCAGTTAATTGTCTTTTCCCACACCTGCGGGGAGCCAGCCAGCACCTGCTAGAACTCTCCAGAGCCAAGAAGAGCTTTCAATGCCTGGTGGCTGGATGGCTGGAAGTTGCTCCCTGTTTAGGAGGAAAGGAGAGGGGGAAAAAGGCTGCTTCTGCTTGGTCCGCACCCTCGCATACATAACCTTTTTTTGTTTTAATGGCTTTTTAGAAACTGGGCATTTCTGTTTCCCTTTCCTTTGAAAGGTTACATTCAGTCACTTCCCATGAGAGGCAGGTGTACTCTGGGCTTTAGAATTTAGGATTTGCCCCAATTGTTGCTTGGGGGGAATCCACATTGCTTAGGGCTGAGAACCCCAGGCAAAAGGAAAAGAAGGAAAGAGAGAGAGGAAAGGAAGGAAGAGAGGAAGGGAAGGAGGGAGGGAGAGGAAGAGGAAGTGGAATGAAAGGGAGTCTTCGAAAGGAAGGAAAGGGAAAGAGGGAATGAAAGAAAATGGGGAGGAAGGGAGGGAGGGAGGGAAGGAAGGAGGGAGGAAGGGAGGGAAAGGAAAGGAAAGAAAAAAGAAAAGAAAAGGAAGAGAAAAGAGAAAATGAAGGAAGAAGGAAGAGAGAGAATAAAAGAAAAAGCCCTTGATATTTCACTCATTCACTGTGAGACAGGGTCTCATGTATCCGTCTGCCTGAAGCTCCCGTGCTAGACCCCACCCCATAAGAAGAACACACATACAGCTGCCATGAAATGCAAATGGAAGTCAGAAAAAAAAATCAGTTCTCTCCTCCCTCTACAACAGTTTTGGGGGCGCCCTTCCTCCAATGCCCATCTTTGCACCACGACGGCATGCACGTGTGTTCCTTCTTCCTTCTCACACACACGTAGATGGGTGAGGAAATAAACATTTCTTTAAAATTTAAAAAAAGAATCTTGAAGGGTGAGGGAAGAATGCTCAGTGGACAAGCATGCGGACCTGAGTTCAAATCCCTGACACCCATGTAAAAAAGAAAAAGGTGTGGCTGGTGCCTGCCTGTCTCCAACCCCAGCTGGGGTGGAGGCTAGAGAGAGGAGACAGAGGCTTGCTGGCCAGTCAACCGGCTCCAGGACACCCTCCCCATCTTAGAACTCAGAGATAAAGGATGACATCTCCACGTCTCAACCTCTGGCTTCCACATAAGACACACGGGCATGTGCACCACACACATGCACCAAAGAAGCATGCAAATAATTGTCTTGTCAACAGGCAGCTGTCTATCATGGAGAATGAATGGGTCTCCCCCTCCCCAGACTGTCCAAAAAACATTTTTTCTGTGCACATGCGCATGCTCAGGTGCTTGTTCCCCCTCCCGCCTCTGCCCTGGGTCCCCTTGAAGAAGTCCCTTTAAGGTACACACAGGCACTGCAGCCACTAGATACAGGGGAGGGGGAAGGGAGATCGATCAAGCCGCTCAGCAGGGAGCAGACGGTGCTAATTGGGCTTCAAGGTCACTGTTTTTTCTTCCCTGGGCTGGGATCAAGCTCCACACTTTGTGCATGTTACATGCACACCTTCCATCTGCCAGTCCAACTCTGTGTGTGTATCAAGACAGGGTCCCATGTCGCTCAGCAATGTAGCTAAGGATGGCTGTATATCTCCTGAGCCTTCTGCCTTCTCCCCCTTCCCAGGGCTGGAATGCAGGTGTGCACCCCCATGCCCCTTGCAAGGTGTGGAGTGATGGAGACAGAACCCAGGGGCTTCATGCATGCCAGGCAAGCGCTACCCACTGAACCCCAGTCCTACATCTGCACACAGATGGGCTGGGCAACACTGAGTGCAACGTGTATGGCCAAGATCCGTCATGGTTCCCTGCTTCAGGACGGTGTGATATTGGGGGAAATGTATTTCTCTCTCGAAAACCCAAGGGCAGAGTGACTAACTCTTGGAACTGTGAGCTGCAAAGCTTTGTCTCCTCCCCGTGGCACCCCATTAGGGTGCCACTCAGCGGCTTTCCATTCATAAAAATTTAGAGTTGTGAGCCTTGAACTCAGAGCCCCCAGGGAATGGCTGAAGGTGTCGCCCAGTGTCTAGGGCACTGGACCAGCGTGGTCAGAGCCCGCCCTCCATCCCCAGCCCCACAGAAGCCAGGCGTGGTGGTGTACACCTGCCAGTCCAGCGCTGGGGAAGTAGAAGGCAGGAAGATCAGGAGTCCACAGCCACTGTGGGTCACAAATAAATATAAAAATAAATAAGGCCGCCCAGCGGAAGCTCCTGTTCACTAGCGTTTCCCTCCTATCTCTCTCCACCCCAGCAGTAGGCAACTATTAATCTCTTGCTGGGGTCGAGGAGCTGGCTCAGCGGGTAAAGGAGTTTGCTGCTAAGCCTGGCTGCCAGAGTTTGATCCCCAGAACTCACATAGTGGAGGGAGAGAACTGACTTCTGAAAGTTGTCCTCAGACCTCTACCTATGCACCACGGAATCGTGTGTTCTCTCTCTCTCTCTCTGTCTAATAAGTAGTTAAAAATATATTAACCACCACAGACCCAGTTTTAAAAAAGCGGGAGGGAGTGACTCCTGATTGGTTGCTTTGCATGTCACCCATGCATGTGGGTCTTTCACCCTCTGTAACATTTGACCAACCTTGAGCTCTGGATGGATGATCCCTCTAGGGTCAGGGAATCCTGAAAGTTTAAAATACATCAGAAATTCAGAATCCAAAGAGGAGAATTCACACCATTGTCTGATGCCCCAACATTTCCTCCACAGCCTCGTGTGAAAATGAGCTCGTGCCTGTCCCTCCTAAGACAGCGGAAGGTCCTTGTTGTCCTAAGTCATGTACAGAAGCTTTAAGTGTTGCTGCTGCTGCCTTGGGCTGACCAATAATTTATTTTTGTGGGGTTCTTCTTCCATTTTCATGTGGGGAGGTTGCATGAGTGTTCACATGTGTGGAGGCACATGGATTTGTGCATGTGTGTGTGTGTGCGTGCATATATGTGCATGCTTGTGCTCATGTATCTGCACATATGCATGTGGAGGCCTGAGGTTGGTTTCTTGACCCATCCTCCATCTCTCTCTCCACCTTCCACTTTTCTTTTTGAGGCAGGGTCTCTAATCAAAGGTTGAGCCCAGTGCTGCAGGACAGTATGGCCAGCTTGCTTGGGGATGTCCCAGTCTCCCACCTACCCTATCTGGAATTGCACAGCCCACCCACCCAGCATTTTAGGAGGGATCTGGGGATCCGAACACCAGTCCTTTAGCTTGTAGCCAAAGTCTTGTCGCCCTGTACCACTGAGCCATACCTCTACCCTTGTTTTTATTTCCTTTCATTTATGGTTTTATTTTTATTTATTTTTGCTTGTTTGTTTTGCTGGGTAGCTCAGGCTGGCCCTGAATGGTCCATCCTCAGGTTTCAGCCTCTAAGCGATAGAATCCCAAGCACACGGCACCACGCCTGATCCTTACCAATGATTGATTAAAATTCTTTCGAGGTTTAGACAGTTCCCAGATGACAAAAGCAGAGTCCCTTGGACTTTGGGCCAGACCTTAGTCCACAGGGACAATCAGGCAGGGTGAGCCAGGAGTCTGGGCGGAGCCTGCATTTCTCATGTGTAACCTGTGTATCATGCATGGTTTGGATATGTCACCCTCAGCTGACGTTTGAGAAGGTCCTGACAACTTTAGAAGGTGGGACCTTGCTGGAGGAAGGCAAGTCACAAGGGGTGGGCCTGAAGTTGGGTAGCCCCGCCCTGCTTGCTTTAGGAGTCTGCTCTTGCAATTTGCAGTTAGCTCTCTCAACCAGCTTCTGTCACCCTCCATATGCATGTTCCACCATAAAGGGCTGTATCTCCCCCTGGAACTATAAGCCAAATCTCCCCTTCTCCCTTAAATTGCTTGAGTTTAAGTGTTGTCTCACAGCAACAGAGAACCGGTATATAGCTTCAGGACATAATCGCCTAGCAGGATTTGGTATGGTGTCAGATTGACAAAATAAGCCTGCCTGAGACCAACTCCACCTCACTTTGTGGTTTATTTTTTTGTCTTTATGCATGGAAGCGCAGGTGTTTCAGTGAATGACATCTTCTGAATCTTTACACACCTTAACACTAGCAGTCGTTAGTTAATAACATAACATCAGATTGAAGGTCATGGGGGGGATGTGATCCCCAGGCCGGGATGCAGCTCAGTCAGTAGGGGGCTTGCTTGGTGTGGGTGGGGCACACCTGTAATCTCAACACTCAAGTGGAGGGAGGAGAATTAGAAGTGAATAGGGGAACCTGGGTTGCATGTCTCAAACAGAAGAGGGAGGGGCCGAGGCGATGGCTCAGACCACAGTTTGGTCCCCAGAAGCCACACAGGCTGGGTGGCACCAGGCAGAGATGGAAAGATCTGTTCTTTAGCCAGTCTGAGCTGTAGGAGCTGGGGGTGTAGCTCAGCTGTAGAGCACCTGCCTAGAATCCTCCAATGAGGGGTTGGGGACTCAGCTCAGTGGTAGAGTGACAACCTAGAATCCTCCAGTGGTGGACTGGGGATATCTGCAGTGAGGGCCTGGGGGTATGGCTCAGTGCTTATCTAGAATCCTCCAATGAGGGACTGGGGGTGTGGCTAAATCCTAGAGTATCTGCCTAGAATCCTCCAGTAAGGGACTGGAGGCATGGCTCAGGGGTGGATTGACAGTTTAGTGTGTTCTTTGGCGGCTGTCCCCTGCTCTGGGCACAGTGCCAGCAGTGGGGTTCATGGATCGGGTCTAAACCCTTATGCTAACAAGCAGATGGCATCAGTGGCTCTTTGGAGCAGTGGTCTGTGTTGGGTTGGCTCTGTACAGCAGAAGGGGGTCTCTTGACCTCCGGTGAGAGAACCCCGCCTTCCCTCCCAGGTTCACACACAGCCAGCTGTTGGCGTCAGACCCTAGGTCCCAGGTCTTACCGTTATCTTAGCAATCCAATTTCAGATTAATTATCATGGGGGGAGGGGTGTGTGAAACATGCCAAAGTGCACAGCTCCCTGTTTGAAGATGGCAAATTCTGTGCCCTAAACTCAAACTCTCCTCTCCCCTCCCCCATTAGTAGTGTAACTTCTTCCCTTCCTTTGTTCCTTTTCTTTCCTTCCCTCCCTTCTTTCTTTTCCTTTCTCTTTCCCTTTCCTTTCCTTACTCTTTCCCTTTTCTTTTCCTTTTTCCTTTCCTTTCCCCTCCTTTCCCCTTTCTTTCCTTTTCTTTTTCCTTTCCTTTCCTTTTTCCTTTCCTTTCCTTTCCTTTCCATTCCTCTTTCCTCTTTCCTCTTTCCTTTCCTATCTTATTGTTCAACCAAAGGAGAAAATGCAATTAATTCCACATCAAACGGTCACAGTCACGTCCGATATCCTGCTCCAGCCAATACAGCGAAGGGACAGCGCTTTCCTTTCTAGAAGGATCCCACCGAGGCATAAAAGCCGCACCAGCTGGGTCTGGTGCAGCGCCAGGTGGCCGGCATGGGGAACGCGCATTCCAAGGGTGGCGACAGGGGCGCCATCCCCTCATCGGGGCGCCCGGATCTGTCTGTCTACGGCTCTCTCCCGGGGAAATGGAATGGGAACTTGGATAACGAGCTATTGACCTCCAAGATCTTGTCGGTGCTGCGTCCGCAGGCGGCGCGCAGTGACCTCCGCTACCCCACATCCCGCTTTCTGAGCACCAGCTCTGTGTTTGCCTCTGTTGCAGTCACCCTGAAAGAGCAGCCCCCCCGGACCCCGCCCCTGTCCGAGGGCAGTGGTCCCGCCCCGGCCAGGAATGTCGGCATGACCGTGTCGCGAAGAGGGGATCCCCAGCCAACATCCAACCCATCCGGACCAGGGGTGCGCCTCGGGTAAGCACAGCACGGGTGCACCCCATGGGCGTGGGTTGGGGTGGGTTCCCAGATGGTGTTCCCAGGTGGATTCCCAGAAAGGAGATGCCTCCTTTCTTGGCTCTGGGGGAGATCCCACAGGTGAAATCCCATTCACACCTCCTCTAAGAGACATGCTTTTCTTGTTGCAAGAAACCGTACATCTCAGAGCATATGGGACCACGGGAGAAGCAGCTGACTTAAGACACTAGAAAGTCCCCAAACAGGATTCTTTCTGAACCCCACATTGCTAGGAGGGGGTTGTCTCATCCTGGTGTATAGGAATATGTCCACTTTGAAGAATATCTAGGATTAATGGCACTACTATTTCATGTAATTACAGTAATTGGGTAGGCGAGTTATTGGGGGAAAGGAGTGTGTGTGTGTGTGTGTAGGCGAGTTATTGGGGGAAAGGAGTGTGTGTGTGTGTGTGTGTGTGTGTGTGTGCAGTTCAGTTTCTTTACTTGCTAAGGCAGAGTTTAATTTTTTAAATTTTCTTTACAGATAGATAGATAGATAGATAGATAGATAGATAGATAGATGTGTATGTGTGTATCAGAAGGCACTGTGTATCCCTGTGGAGGACCGAAGATGACCAGGAATCATCCTGGATTTCTTCTACCTCCTTTTTGCTTTGCTCTGAGATTTGCCAGGCTCTGCCCACCAGAGCCAGAAGTGTAGACCACTGCCATTTCCGCCTGGCATTTTTACATGGGACTTGGGATCCAAACTCGGGACCTTCTGCTTGCGAGGAGTCTTAAACCCTGAGCCATCTCTCCAGCCCCTGGAATTTTTAATGTTTAATCCACAGAAAGTCTCTTTTAAACCCTCTGTAAAAAGTATCTGCTTGGGACTTGAATTTTCTCGGGCTGAGCACTATGAATTCCAGTGGTCAGTGTAGAAAACCCACAGCTCCCACTCCATGTGACGGTCAGGTGGAAAACATCTTGCCAGTACATTGTTTTATTTATCTGCAGAGCTGGGGTAGAACCCCAGAGCTATGTGCTCACTAAGCAAATGCTTAGCACTGGGCCTCCCCTCCCCCCCAGATCTGTAGAATGCTTTGCAATGTACAGGAAAATTTGAGCCAGCGGTAAAATGTCCACAGATGCCTTCATCACCCCTACTGAACTGCTGTGCTTTGCACGCCCTCACACCTGTATACACACACACACACACACACACACACACACACACACACACACACGGCCCTCTGCTGCTAACATGAATGCTGCTGTTACTCAAAAGTGAGCTTTTAATGAACTAATGGGAGCTGATACAGTTATTCACCCAAGCTGATACACTGTTACTCACCCAAGTCCCTGCTTTGTATGGAGCTCTCTTTTTCCATTAAAGCCAGTTTTTCCTGTGTGAAGACCTTTCTAGAATCTCCAGTGATCTTTCTCCTCCTCCTTTTTTCTACTCCTCTTCCTTTTCTTTTTCTTCCTCCCCTTTTCCTCCTCCATCTTTTTTCCCTTTCCTCCCTTTCCTCCTCCTTTTCTTCTTCCTCCTCTTCCTCCTCCCTATTTCCTCCTCCTCCTCATTCTTCCTTTTCTCTCCACCTCTCTGCTTCTTAGGGACTGGAACCTAAGACCCTGTACATGCTAGGCAGGCACCCACCTTTGAGCTACATAACAGCCAAACAGTCTCTGTGCTTATGGGGCTACAGCGAGTGGAAAACCTGAGTTTGACCTCATAAGCCACATAGTACAAGGAAAGAACTGACTTCTGCAAGATGTCCTCTGGCACTATGGCATGGATGTGCTTTCTTGTTCTGAAAGAAAGAGAGAAAGAGAGAGAGAAAGAGAAAGAAAGAGAGAGAGAGAAAGAAAGAAAAAATAAAAATGATTTGAGGGCTGGAGAGATGGCTCAGGGGTTAATAGTCTCACAAGCAGAAGGTCCTAAGTTTGGATCCCAGATCCCATGTAAAAATGCCGGGTAGAAATGACCATGGCCTGTACATCTAGCCCTAGTGGGCGGTGCCTGGAAAATCCCAGCACCAAACAAAAAGAAGGTAGAAGCAATCCAGGATGATTTCCAGAGTCACACTTGGTCCTCCACAGGAATACACAATACCCTCTGATACGCACAAACACATACACAAAATAAGTGAGTGAATAAATAAGATGATTTGTGATAAAGATAAAGGCTTCTACTAGAATTTAGAAAATTCTTCAATCATTCCTCATCAGAGAGCAGTCTGGTTTGCTTGATGTGTTTGGGCGTGTTCGTGTGTGTGTCAAACCCAGTGTTTGATGAAATAGTCATTTCAATATGAAATTGTCAAAGAGTAGCTGTAATGATACCACCATCCTGCTGATCACTCAGACCAATCCCTGGAGAGATGGACGAGACCGACTACGGGTTCTTAAAGTCCAGGCAGGCATCCGAGGACCCCTCAACCCTTCTGACATACTCCAGCGCCGAGTCCGTTGTCATAGAAGGTGTGTTCCTCCCTGCCCACCCCCTACCCCCAATGGGGAATGCCACCCGGTCCCCATCCCAAACCAGCTTCCGTGTGTCCGTGTGGGGGAAGCAGAGAGGCAGCACTGAGCAGCAGCTTCCCCCCCCCACACACCAGATCCCTACTTTGCATCGTTAAGAAGTGAGATCGAATCTGATGCCCATGAGTTCGAGGCTGAATCCTGGAGCCTGGCAGTGGATGTGGCATATGCCAAGAAGCAAAAGAAGGAGGTAGTGAAGAGACAGGATGTTCTGTATGGTAAGGCTCGTACTATCGGCTGGTACCCCCACATTTTTGCTCTGTCCATTCTCTTGGGTTTATTTTGAGACGGGTCCTAGGTAGTACAAGCTGACCTTCCGCTAACTCTGCAACCGAGCATGACCTTGAACCCTGGCCAGATCCCATAGAAAAATGCCAAGTGGAAATGGTGGTGGTCTGTAATTCCGGCCCTGGAAGGTGGAGCCTGGGAAACCCCAGAACAAGCAATAAGGAGGTAGAAGCAATCCAGGGTAATTCCCAATGTCACTCTTGGGCCTCCACAGGCACATAACTTGAGTGCCCTCTGGTGCACACACACACACACATACACACATACCTCACATGCAATACAGGGCGAAGAAAGGAAGAAAGAGAGATACACACATGATGCAGCTATGACACACAGTCAGAGGACAACTATCAGAAGTCAGTTCTCTCCTTCCACCATGTGGGGCTTCTGGGAATCAAACCCAGGTCTCCAAACTGGCCTGCAGGCACCTGGCCCACTTAGCCAGCCCACTAGTCCTTCTCTGTTTCCCAGCCCCTGTCTGGGAATCTGGGCTCCATGGCCAGCCTCTCTCCTGGGAATCTGTCACCTGCCCGGCTTATGTCTCCCCTGGAGCAACTCAGCCCTCTGTGCTGGGGACAGGACTGTCAGGAACAGCTTTGTTTGCGCCTGTCCCCAGAGACCAGTCTGGCCATGTGCCTGGGGCTGACTCATGCTTACCCCGTAGGTGGCCTGCTCTCAGTCTGTCTGGGCTGCTCGACTTATTGCTTATTGCTCACCAGCTCCTAGAAACTAGGTACCGGCAGACTTGATGTCTAGCAACAGCCACGCCCAACTACCTTTTCTGCAGATGGCGCCACCTGGCGGTGTACTCAGAGAGGCCAGGACAGGGGCCTCTTCTAGGCAAGTGCTCTATCTCCCAGCTCTCCCTCAGCCCTGGGGGCCTCTTCCAGGAGGACCCCCTTCCCAGGAATGATATTAAATCACCTAAAGACCATCCCTGTGGGAGTTACAAAGGGGCCTTAAGACACTGGGCGAGATGCATCCAGATGGAAATATACAAGACAGGACTTGGAACTCACTCTGCACCTGAGGATGGCTTCCAATGTGCACACGCATGGGCTTGTACACACCACACACAAGAAATGAGGCAGGGGGCCAGGAAGATGGTTCAGAGGTTAAAGTCTTTCCCTCTCAAGTCGGAGAACCTGAGTTTGAATCCCCAGATCCCGTGTAAAAAAAAACTCCAGGTGGAAATGGCGGTGGCCTGAAATTCCAACCCTGGAAGGCAGAACCTGGGATCACTTGTGGTCTACGCATGAGAACCTGAGTTCAAATCCCCAGCACCCACATTAAGAATGTTGGATATAGGACTCAGGAGACAGCTCAGTGGGTAACACGTTTGTGTGCAAACCTGGCGAGTGCAGTGAAGAGGAAGAGGATGATCCACCCTCGGACCTCCGCAGGCACACACGCTCCAGTGTTTCTGGCACCCGTACACACACATGCATGTGCAAAATAAATAGGATAGACAGCCATTACGGAAAATACTGACCTTTGGCTGTGTGTGTGTGTGTGTGCATACACGGAGGAAGACATGTCATAGGCTCTAAGGGTAAAGACTTGAGTGGGAATCTTTCAGGAGCATCCCTGGCTGCCCCCCCCCCCGTGCCCCATGTGTGACCACCCCTGTGTATCTCCCACAGAACTGATGCAGACGGAGGCCCACCACGTGCGCACGCTGAAGATCATGCTTCGCGTGTACTGCAGGGCCCTGCAGGGCGAGCTGCAGTTCAGTGGCCCGGCAGTCAGCCGCCTCTTCCCATGCGTGGACGACCTGCTGCTTCTGCACAGCCGCTTCCTAGCTCGGCTCAAGGAACGGCGCCAGGAGGCCCTGGAGGAGGGCAGCGAGCGCAACTATGTCATCCAGAAGATCGGGGACCTCCTGGTCCAGCAGGTGGGTGCAGCCTCCCCCCCCTACCTCAGCCCCAATCCCATTCCTTCCCATAATTAAGGGGAATCCACACACAGCAGCCGGGGGATCCCTCCCCAGCCCGGGCTCACGGCCTCGGAAGCAGAGGGGTGGGAGAGCAACCGAGTATTGGGACCCAGAAAGGTGTGTGCTAGGCTGGGGACTCCAGGGGTAGAGCCCCTCTCCCCTTAGCCAATCATTGCTCTCCAATGCTGCAGCTACAGGCATGTACAGCTTGCCTGGATTTTTTTCTTTTTTGGATAGATTTATGTACCTGAGCAGAAATGGGGGAGGGAGGGATGGAAGGAAGTCACGACACCCAGGTAGAGATCAGAGAACAACTTTTTGAAAGTCACTTCTCTTTTGCCCCTGACATGGTTTCTGGGGATCTGGTTCAGGTCACCAAGTTTGCACACAGGCGTGTTATATTCTGAGCTGTCTGGCCAGGCTTATGTCCAGCTTTTCTTATTTGGTTGCGGGGGATTTCAATTCAGATCCTCATGCTTAGACCACAAGTGATCTTACGCATTGAGCCATCTCTGCAGCTTTTCAAAAAAAAATTTTTTTTGAAATATGGGCTCATGTTATTTCTAGCTAAATAGTAAGGTTCACTGCTGTTCTGGGCTGTAGGAAACCCATCTCAAAAATGAACAAAAACAGGGCTGGAGGGATGGATCAGGGGTTAAGATTCTGCCTTACAAGCAGAAAGACCTGAGTTTGGATCTCAGGTTCCACGAAGACACTCCAGGTAGAAACAGTGGCAGCTCAAACTTCTGGCCCTAGTGGGCAGAGCCTGGGAAACCCCAGAGCAAAGCAAAAGAAGGTAGAAGCAATCCAGGATGATTCTTAAAGTCACCCTTGGGCCCCCACAGAGACATACACATACACACACATACACATACACATACACATAAGCAAAAATTTAAGAAAAAAAAATGAACAAACAGTGTGCTTTGGGCTGGAGAGAGTTGAAGAGTTATGCAAGCAGAAGTTCCTGAATTTGAATTCCAGGTTCCATAAAAAAATGCCAGGTGGAAAGGGTGGCGGCCTGCAGTTCTGGCCTGGTGGGCAGAGCCTGGGAAATTTCAGAGCACAGCAAGGAGGAGGTAGAAGCAGTCCAGGATGATTCTTGAAGTCAGCCTTGGTCCTCCACAGGGACACACAGTGCCCCCCCCACACACATGCAAAATAAATAATACATAAAAATTAAAAAATCCCAGTGCTCTCTGCTTTTGGCTGGCAGCTGTCTTTTGGGTTTACGTGTTCTGTTCGGTAACGTTTCTTTCCTGGTCCCTTACCAGTTTTCGGGTGAAAATGGGGAACGAATGAAAGAGAAATATGGGGTGTTCTGCAGTGGCCACAATGAAGCTGTCAGTCATTACAAATCGTTGCTGCAGCAGAACAGGAAGTTTCAGAACTTGATCAAGGTAAATAGCTGGTGTGTGTGTGCCCATGTAGACATGTGTGTGCATGTGGGTGTGCCTGTGTGTAGTGTGTGTGTATGTGCGTGTGTGTGACTGTTCAGTGAGTCAGGCTGTCTGGACTATATGAAATTCTGTTGGGAAGGAGAGAAGAAAGAAGGGAGGGGAAGAAAGAAAGCAAAAGAGAGGAGGGAAGGAAACAGGGAAGGAAGGGAAAGACAAAGTGGTATGGAGGGAGACGAAGTGAGGAAGGGGGAAGAAGGGAAGGAGGGAGGGACGGAGGGGGAAGGAGGGAGAGGAGACGTTGGCTCCAACAGTTTCCTTCCATTGCCTAGAAACTCGGCAGCTCGCCCATCGTGCGGCGGCTGGGCGTGCAGGAGTGCATCCTTCTCGTTACCCAGCGCATAACCAAGTACCCAGTGCTGGTGGAACGCATCCTCCAGAACACAGAAGGTAGGTGGAGCCTGCAACTGGCTTCCCCCATTGGGTGTGCCCCCCCCAAGCCCAGCTTGTCATCCGCTGTGTTACAAATTGGGTTCCCACACCAGATGGGGGCTTGTGCTAGCAGAGCTGGCTGACCTCCTGCCCCAGCATGGCAGGACCATGGAGGGCTGGGGAGAGACAATCTGTCCAAGGCGCAGCTAGGGGTGGAGGACAGAGCAGGACGATCCGTGAGTTTTAGGTCAGCCTGAGCACATGCATGCGACGGCGCACAAGGTCAGATGTCAACTTTTAGAAGTCAGTTTTTGCCCTCCACCATGTGGGCAGCCAGGGATGGAACTCAGGTTGCCAGGTTTGGGAGCAGGCACCTGAGAAATCCTACATAGAAACCCCAAGCAGATATGGCAGCAGCCTACAAATGCTGGAAGACAGAGTCTGGGAACCCCCAGAGCAAAGCAATTAGGAGGTAGAGCAACCTTGAATGATTCTCAGTGTCATCCTTGGGCCTCCACAGGCATACACCCTGAGGTGCCCTATTATACACACACACACACACACACACACACACACACACACACAAAGAGAAAGAGAATTCCAGTTGGCAGATAATTCTCAATGGTCTGGAGGACTGGCCCCAGGGAATACACCTCACAGGCCACACCCACCTGCCGTGTGTCTCGGATGCATGGACATGGCAAGGCGCTAACTTCCCGTCCCTGGCAGTGGGTACGGAGGACCATGACGACATGAGGCAGGCCCTGAGTCTCATCAGAGACGTCATCTCCCAAGTGGACGCCAAGGTCAGCGAGTACGAGAAGGGCCAGCGCCTCCGGGAGATTGCGGGGCGGATGGACCCAAAGTCATCAGGCAAACTCAAGAATGGCCTTACCTTCCGCAAGGAGGACATGCTGCGGCAGCAGCTGCAGCTCGAGAGCACTCTGTGCTGGAAGTCCACATCGGGCCGCTTGAAAGGTGAGGCCGTGCCGGCCCTGCTCAGCGCCGCTGGCTCCACCCGGGGCTGCTGGGCACTGTCTCAGGGTTGTAAGTGCTGTGTGGAGTGGGGGTTATCACGGGACGGTGGGTACTAGCTTGGGCCAGTGGGTGTCATCATGGATGGTGGGCACCATCTTGAAATAGTGAATGCCATTTTAGACTATGGGTCTCATATAGATGTTGAGTGCCATCTTGGAATGGTAGGTACTATCTCATCGTGGATGGTGGACACCGTCTTGGAATGATGAATACCATCTTAGACTGGTGGATGTCATATATAGATGTTGAGTGCTATCTTGGAATGGTGGGTGCTCTCTCATCATGGATGGTGGGCACCATCTTGGAATGGTAGGTATTATCTCATCTTGGAATGGTGGGCACCATCTTGGAATGATGGGCACTATCTAGGATGAGTGGGTGTCATCATAGATGATGAGCGCCTCCTGAAATGGTGAATTCCATCTTAGAGTAGCAGGCATCAGATAGATGTTGAGTGCCATCTTGAAATAAGCGATGGGTACCATCTTGGAGTAGCAGACATCTTCATGGATGGTGGGTGCCATCTTGGACTAGCAACTACTGTCTTAGAGTTATGGACATCATCAAGGATGCTGGATGCCATCTTGGAAGAGTGGATATCATCTTGGACTAGGGGGCATCATGGATGATGGGTGCCATCTTAGATTGATAGAGACCATCTTAAAGTAGTGGATGTTGAGCACCATCTTAGAATGAGCAGTGGGCGCCATCTTGGAATAATAGACATCTTCGTGGTGGGTGCCATCTTGGACTAGTGGGCTTCATGGGTCACAGCAAGTATCATATTAGAATAATGGCTATTCTGTAGGACTAATGGGCATCATCATGTATGGTGGTAGACACCATCTTAGAATAGCGAGCACCATCTCAAACTACTGAGTCTGGGTATTATCATGGATGTCCCTTAGCTACAGGTCTCAATTTGGCAACTGATGGATCTGAGTTCTGGGCACAGTTGTGAGAAAGTAGCAATTAAGACCTGAGCAAGCCATAGGAGGTTGACTGATGAATGGAAAAGACCCAGCCCATGGTGGGCGGGACTAGTCGCTGGGCAGGTGAATAAGATGGAGACAATTGGTTAAAGAAGTTGGCATCCTTCTGTGTACTTGACCACACGTGCTGGTCTGGCAAGTGAGGTTTGTCCCTCTCTCAGCTGTCCTGCGGATGTGATGTGTTCGGTTCCCTTGGCCCCTGGTGCAGATGTGGGCTCTGCTGCTAAGCTGGACAAGGAGTTGTAACCAGACAATCATAAACCAGAATAAATCCCTTTGTTCCCTTCAGCCCTTTGGTTGTGAATTTATTAGCAACAAGCAGGCTAAGTGTATAGTGGATGTTGGTGGGTGCCATCACCATTGATAATGGGTACTATCTTGGAACAAGTGGTGGTTATCATCTTGACGTCATGGGCATCTTCATGGATGGTGCCATCTTTAAGTGGTAGGTACCATTCTTGGAGTGATAAGCATCCTGGAGTAGTAGTCAATGCCTTGGAGTGGTTGGCATCATCTTGAAGTGATAGGTGCCATCTTGGAATGGCAGTGCTGTCTTGAAGTGACACCCACTTGGATCGCTGGCAACTCTTAGAGTTGTGAGCACCAATTTGGAGTGGTCGTTATCTTGGAATGGTGGGCACCATCATCTTGGATTGGCACCAAGAGAGATGGTGGGAACCCAACCAAACTTGCAAAGCATGCCCCTTGCACACCTGGGCAATCCCTAGTCAAGGTGAAATAAATGCTTTAAGGGAGCTGGCAGGCTGCAGGGAACTAGATGGGGAAGCGGTATCCAATTTTGACAGGGCAGCAGGGGTGGGCTGTCCAGGGCTGGAGATGTAGCTCAGTTGCTACAGCATTTCTCTCAAGAACACAAGGCCTGCAGTACATCCAATAGCATTATGTGAAACCAGAGGTTGAGGCTGGGGAGATGACTCAAGGGCTAAAGCCTCTGCCTCACAAGCAAAAGGACCTGAGTTCGGGTTCCAGATACCATGTAAAAACAACAGACAGAAATGGTAGTGGCCTGCACTTCTGGCCCTGGAAGGCAGAGCCTGGGAAACCCCAGAGCAAAGCAATAAGGAGGGAGAGCAATCCAGGATGATTCTTGATGTCACCCTTGGGACTCCACAGGTGCGTGCACACACACACACCAAAAAGGAAGGAGGGAGGAAGGAAGGAAATAGGAAGGAATAAGGAAGGGAAGAAAGAAAGAAAGAAAGAGAGAGAGAAAGAGAGAAAGAGAGAGAGAGAGAGAGGGAGGAAGGGAGGGAGGAAGGAAGGAAGGAAGGAGAAAGAGAGGGAGGGAGGAAGGAAGGAAGGAGAAAGAGAAAGAGAAAGGAAGGAAGGAAAGAGAGAGAGAGAGAGAACGAACAAACAGTGGCGCACCCTGGCTGCCATCCCAGCACTCAGGAACCGGAGGAGGCTCAGGAGTTCACTTGGGAATCCTGCCTCAAAAAGAAAAAAGTCATTCCCTCAAGGTAATATTTGCACTTCCTAAAAAAATGAGTGTTTCTTCTGGAACTCAACTAAGTTGCTCGGCACAGAGACAAGACCCCAGACAAGACCGGAGGCTACATGGGGACCTACAGCCACCCGCTCTTGCACGGTGGCATCAGGAGACAGGCCAGGGCATTGCAACCAGAGAATGTCCTGGGCACGGAGTCCCTGATCCCAAGAGGATGCCACTTGGTGAAGCCTAAAAGCTGGATGGGAAGGGTGCATGCCAATGGTACCCAGGGGCTCCTGGGGCGGAGCAGGGTGTCCCTCTGAGACTCCTGCTCTTGTGCGATTCATCTCCTCAGATGTCCTTGCCATCCTGTTGACCGACGCCCTTGTCCTTTTGCAAGAGAAGGATCAGAAATACGTCTTCGCTTCCGTGGTAAGTACCAGCGTCTTCCCACAGAGGACCCAGTGTGCCCAGGCTTGTCAAGGGACACGGACAAGACTAGTGGGAGGGGATCAGGCAGAGGATGGAGGGCATATTGAGTGGCTCTAATCCCACAAGACCCTCCTGGAACATTCCAGAAAAACAGAAGCAGAATTTGTAGGGAATAGGAGGCCTTTCTCACTCCCCAGTGATGACTGTGGTTCCCCTCCTCACGACCCCCCCCAGCCACCTTGCATCTTTGTTTCTCAGTTTGTTCATTCATTTATGAGAGAAATACAAAGTGCACATGCATGCATGCCACAGCGCACAGGTGGAGGTCAGAGGACAACTTACAGAAGTCAGCTCTCTCCTTCCACAATGTGTGCTCCTGAGGATCGAGTTCAGGTCACTGGGTTTGCAGGCAGATGCTTTAACCTGCTGAGCCATCTCGCTGGCCCTCATGTAGCCCACCTCAAACTTCTGATCTTCTACATGCACCCTTCCAAGTACCAGGACTAAAGCATACACTGCCACATCTGCACTGGACTTGCTGTACCATGTCTTCATCGTGTATGTGTTTCATGCATCATGCATACACATCACGGCGCTCAGGTGGAGGCCAGGGGACAACTTGCAGAAGTCAGTTTTCTCTTTCCACCACATGGGTTTCCAGGAATTGAACTCAGGTCACCAGGTTTGCACACAGGCACCTAACCCACTGGGCTATCTCGTTGGCCTTCCACCTCATTTTTTAATTTCACTTAGTTTTATTCATGATTGAAAGAGAGAGACAGTTAAAACATGATTCCGTGATGCAGGGATCATTAAGAAAAATAGACGTGAAGTTGGAAGGGGAAGAAGGAAAGGATTCAGCAGGTGTGGAGGGCAAATAAGAGAAACGGAGGGCTGGGGCGATGGCTCAGGGGTTAAAACCTTTGCCTCCCAAGCAAAAGGACAAGAGTTTGGATCCCCAGATCCCATGTAAAAATGCCAAGCAGATTTGATGGCTGCCTGTAATTCCAGCCCTGGAAGGCAGAGCCTGGGAAACTCCAGAGCATAGCAATAAGGAGGTAGAAGCAATCCATGATGATTTCCGATGTCACCCTTGGACCTCCGCAGGGACACACGGTGCCCTCTGATACCCAGACATACACATGTACATGCATATGCATGCCCCCCCCCAAAAGCATCACTCACAGCCTCCCCTGTCAGCCCCTCCCCATAACCCTTTCATTGCCTCCCACTCCGGTCACAAAGTCCCCAATGCTGTCTGGAAGCTGGGATCTGGATGTAACCTCCCCCTGCTGCCCCCACGCAGGACTCCAAGCCGCCCATTATCTCACTGCAAAAGCTCATCGTGAGAGAGGTGGCGAACGAGGAGAAAGCCATGTTCCTTATCAGCGCCTCCCTGCAAGGGCCCGAGATGTATGAAATCTACACCAGCTCCAAGGAGGAGAGAAACACTTGGATGGTGCACATCCGTCGGGCAGTGGAGAGGTAGGAGGGCAGAGGCTCCACGCTCTCTCCCAGCCTTGCCCCATCTTCTCCCCTGCAAGACTTTTTTTTTTTTTTTTTTTTTTTGAGGTGTGGGTGTGTGTGTCCCAGAGGGCACTCGAGTGTGTGTGTCTATGGAGCCCCAAAGCTGCCAACTGAAGTCACCCTGGAATGCTTCTACCTCCTTATTGCTTAGCTCTGGGGTGTCCCAGGCTCTGCCTTCCAGGGCCAGAAGTGCAGGGCATCACCATATCCACCTGGCATTTTTACGTGGGATCTGGGGATCGGAACTCTGGGCTTTTTGCTTACAAGGCAGAGGCTTCACCCCTGAGCGTCTCCGAGTCCTGGAGGGTTGTGGCGACCAGCTGATTGTGCAGGGCCAGCAGCACAGGCCACATCTTCCCTCTGTCTCCCTGCAGCTGTCCTGAAGGGGGCGGGCCCTTCAGCGAGGCTGAGGAAGAGAGGAGGACTCTGGAGGCCCGGGCCGCAAGGCTCCGCGACTTTCAAGGTTAGAGGGTCAGCATGGGGGCTGGGGGGGAACCTCGTGGAGCCAAAACAACCCCCACAGAGCCCTCTCCTGGATAGCCCTGGTTCCCAGCCTCTTTCGTCCTGAGGGAACAGAACACACGAGTACACATGCACTCACGCTTGACCACTGAGCAGCCACTTTGCCTTCAAGTGTACTGTGCCCAGCACTCTGTGGGGTATGTGGAACAAAGGTATGCCACAGGTGGAAATGATCTTGTGGCCTCATACCCCCCATGAGGGAGAAGGGGAGAGCGAACCTTAAGGCTAGTTAACACATACACACGCTGCCACAGATGCACACACACAAAACATACACGTGTACACACACCTACTGCCACAGACACACACCCAACACACAGGACACAATTCCCCAGGCACACACAGACACAATTCTACATGCGTGCACCTGGTCCTGAGTGAAGGACCCCACTGATATCATGGCCCCAGTCTCCTCAGGCTGCTCACACACTTCCTTGATGACTTCTGAGCTTTGAGACTCTCCCAGGCTTAATCACGTTTCATACAGCTGCAGCTCGGTGGGTCGGGTGCAGAAACTGG
Organism: Typhlomys cinereus; assembly: GCA_023101885.1. Classification (NCBI taxonomy): domain Eukaryota; kingdom Metazoa; phylum Chordata; class Mammalia; order Rodentia; family Platacanthomyidae; genus Typhlomys; species Typhlomys cinereus. The sequence continues at coordinate 3,529,227 of JALPQD010000009.1, read as the reverse complement.
GTATGGCACATGCCTGGTACCGCAGCCCTGGGATGATGGAGACACATGTATGTACACAGATTCAGAGACATGCATGTGCGTGCATACACACAGACACACGGGCATTTGGGTTCATGTATGCACACAGATGCATACACATAGACACGTGTGCATTTGTGTCATACTTTCCCACACACAGAGATACACGTGCATTATATGTGCACACATGTGCTTGCTTACACTCACATCATGAGTATATGTACATTCATGTGAACTCATACATGCACGTGTGTATATATACAACCATTCATCTGTGCATACACACAGATACAGAGATGCACAGACACACTCTCAGATGCACGCACACATACAGGCACACGTGCACACAGACATGCATTTGTGCACATATACACATACAGATACACAGAGACGTGTATGTACATATACACATATGTATGCACACAGACAAATGCAAACATACATACAGAGGTACACATACACACACATATATATATATATACATCAAGACAGGTATGCACATATACACACATGCACGTGCGCACACACACACACACACACAGGACACAAGCCTCTCTGTTCCAGAATCCACGGCTCCTGACCCTTGGCTGTCTACGCCCTGGCTTCCTGTCCAGTGTTCAAATGGAGGTGGACAGGGGCCATCTGGAAATGGGGCGATGCTGGAGTGCTTGGGGAGGTCTGGGAGAGGGGATGGGAAGTCACCCCCTTGCACCACACCCTCATGGCCTGCCATAGGGCTCTCTCCTGGACACTGGACCCCCAGGCAGGCCACCCAGGTTGACAGCACCCCCCCATCCCCTCAGAGCGCCTGAGTCTGAAGGACCAGCTAATCTCGCAGAGCCTCCAGGAAAAGCAGCAGATCTACCTGGAGATGGCGGAACTGAGCGGGCTGGAGGAGCTGGTCCAGGGCCGAGGCCTGTTCCGCAGTGGCAGCGACCCCTCCGACACCCTCCAGGGGGAGCAGATCCTCAGGTCGGCCATGAACGAGAGTAAGTTGCCACCCACCCTGCTAAGGGTGAGCTGCCCAAGGGACCCTCAGCTAAGACCAGCCTTAGCCAGTACTAGCCTTGGGGTGGTTTGTTTTGGAGGTGCAGTGGGTGGAGCCACAGCACTTCTCACATGCTCCACGGCTTAGCACACCGGCCCTTTAGACACTCCCTGTCCCAAGCAACAGACAATCCCCACGTGTCCTTGTTGACTCTGCTTACTAAGGGCTGCAGGAGCCTCACGGTTTGGCACAGTTTGGCAGCATGAAACTGGGTTCTACTCCAGCACTTGGAAGCAGAGGCAGGAGGATTGGGGTTCAAGGCCATCCAGGGCTACATAAAACACTGGTTCAAAACAAAAAGAAAAAAAAGGAGAAGAAAAAAGGAAAGTGAAGAGCCAGGCTTTGCCTCGCAAGCAAAAGGACTTTAGTTCAGATCCCATAAAAATGCCAGGTGCCATGATGGTGGCTTGTTATTTAGCCCTGAAAGATAGAGCCTGGGAAACCCCAGAGCAAACCAATAAGGAGGTAGAACAATCCAGGGTGATTCCTGATGGGGAACCCACAAGGCAAAAGGCTAACTGCAGAAAGGTGCCCAACACATGAGCCAGGCACGGAGGCTCATGCTTAGCGTCCAGCGCTCTGCCGAGGTGGAGGCAGGAGGATCAGGAGTTCAGTTCGCAGCTCTGAAGCAAGGGAATGTGCAGACAGCCAATCCCAACAGCACAGCGGGGCGTGGCCCCGCTCCCACTACCCCCCTCCCCCAGCTGCTCTACGCCCCCTGGCACGCCTCCACCGGGTGACTCATGCCGCTCGTCTCCTCTCACAGTCGAGGGTATTCAGACCTTAATCTACAAGCAACTAGCCAGTGCCAACCGCCAGGCGGAGGAGGGAGGCGGCCCCATGGGCCTCCTCCGGAGGGCTGACACCTTTGACAGCCACGACATTCCCAGCAGGAGTAAGTGTGCCATGTGTCATCCCCCTCCCCCCTCTTCCCTCCCCCCTGTCGCAGGATGCTCCTGAGTGGCAGATTCAGGGGCATCCTGGGAGCGTGAGTTCAGAGACCTTCCCTTAGCTTTCTGGGCATGGTGGGTGTGTTCTCCCAGCGACCACCCTCTGGCCACTGCCCCATCACAGTCCTGAGCAGTGGGTGGCTTCTCTATCAGGGCGGGGGGTCCCAGACCCTGTGGGATCATCCACAGCATTCTGAGTGAATTACTTGTGGGGGGGGGGGGTTCCCACAGATGGCAGTCTGAAGAAGACGGGTGGCAGTGACCCCAGACTCCAAGACTGGCAGGGACTTGCTGCAGACCCAGACGCCAAGCCCGGGGATGAGGACACCGAGGGAGGCCTCGAGGAAGCGCTGCAGGTAGTACGAGGCTTCTAGTGACACCGGCCATATGGGGAGAGTCAGCCCATGGCCAGCTGCACAGACCACCCTCCCCCAAGGGCAAGAGGAGCCAGATCACAGGAAGGGAGGCAGGGGACCCCCACACTGGGACAACCTACCCTTAGAGCTTGTGATGACATCTGCCCGGCATCTGGCTCATCCCTCTGCCTCCACCCACCTAAAACCTACTGGTCCTCAGCAAGGCATCCAGAAGCCACAGCCAGCTGCCTCTGGCAGTGCCGAGCTTCAAACCAGCCCCTGTATCTGCAACTACCACATTCCAAACCCACCCTACCATGGATGGGAGCAACCACTTCTCACCCACCTCCCCGGCTGCCAAACTGATTCCTTTTCCAGATGCCCAGATGGGTGCATATTGAATGACCCATAGACCTTGCCCCCCACATAGTCACACCCCAGTCCTGGCTCACTTCCTTTGCCCCTGTCAACAGTAAGTCAAGGGGGCTGCTTAGCCAAGTCCTCCGAAGTTCATGTTTGAAAGTTATCTTCGGGCGGCTGGAAAGAAGGCTCACGGGTTAAAGATTTTGCCTCAGAAGCAAACTTCAGATCCCTTGATCCCACATTAAAATGCCTGACAGATTTGGCAGCAGCCTGCAAATCTGACCCTGGAAGGAAGAGCCTGGGAAACCCCAGAGCAAAGAAATGAGGGGGTAGAGCAATCCAAGGTGATTCCACAGGCACACACAGCGCCCTCTATACACACACACACACACACAAATAAGTAAATAAATTATCTTTGGGCTGATGAGATGGCTCAGGGTTAAAACTCTGCCTCACAAGCAGAAGGCCCTGAGCTTGAATCCCAGGTCCCACATAAAAAAGCCAGGCAAAAACAGCAGTGACCTGCACACTTCTAGCCCTGGTAGGTGGAGCCTGGGAAATTCCAGAGCCAAGCAAAAAGGAGGTAGAAGCCCTGAGTTTGGATCCTAGACCCCACATATAGACGCTGGGCGGAAGCGAGGGCGGCCTGCGTTTCTGGTCCTGGTAGGGCGGAGCCTGTGAATCCCTGGAGCAGAGTAAACAAGGAGGAGGTGGAGGTGGTCCATGGTGGTTCCCGAATTCTTCCGTGGTTCTACACACACACACATACATACACACACACGCACACACACATATGCATGCACAATTGAATAAATAATAAAAAATTTTTAAAAAATAAAAAGGAGGTAGAAGCAATCCATGATGATTTCCAAAGTCACCCTTGGACCTGCACAAGGATACACAGTAGTACCCTCTGATAAACACACACACACAAAATAATAAGTCAATAAGGAAGTTATCTTTGTCTCTCTAGGTGGAGGTGCCGAGCCCAGAGACTGCCTCTGGCCTGCTGGTAACCCTGGAGTCAGAGGTAGGTGACCCCCCTACACACACACACTGCTGCCTTTCTGTAGGCTGGAGTACACGTGTGTGCCGGATGTTCTGTGTACTTCCCAGCAACACCCAGCCTGGTTTTTGTCTTCACAGCTGGTCCAGCGGGTCCAGACACTGTCGCAGCTGCTGCTCAGCCTCCAGGTACCTGCCACCTGAGGGAGGGGGCAGGCTGCCCCATCCTTTGCCCCGCCCTCCACTTCAGCGGGGGGCGGGGTGATGGAGCCCCCTGTGTGTCCCCAGGCGGTGATCGCCCAGCAGGACAGCTATGTGGAGCTACAGCGCACCACCATCCAGGAGCGGGAGAAGCAGTTCCGGCTGCAATCGACGCGGGGCAACCTGCTGCTGGAGCAGGAGCGGCAGCGCAACTTCGAGAAGCAGCGCGAGGAGCGGGCGGGCGTGGAGCGGCTGCAGCAGCAGCTGCGGCAGGAGCAGCAGCGCTGGGAGCGCGAGCACGCGCAGCAGCAGCAGGAGCTGCAGCAGGCGAGCGCGCGGCTGCACGAGCGCGAGACCGAGGCATACCAGCTGCGCCAACAGCTAGAGCAGGAGCGCGCGCAGCTGGAGCTGCAGCGCCAGGCCTACCAGCAGGACCTGGAGCGGCTGCGCGAGGCCCAGCGCACCGTGGACCGCGAGCGGGAGCGCCTGGAGCAGCTGCGCAGGTTTAAGAAGCAGAACACGGTTCCCGGGGCACTGCTGCCCGACGCGCTGGCGGAGGTGAGATGCCCGGGAGGTGGCGCGGGAGCATCCAAAGGCCCTGTGTTCAGATCCCGAGATGCCACGGGAAAATGGATGCCAGGAAGATAGATGTGGCCTACAATTCCAGCTCTGGAAGGCAGAGCCTGGGAAACCCCAGAGCAAAGCTAGGCTGATTACTGATGGCCCACCTTGGGCCGCCTCAGATGAACACACTCAAGTATTCTCTGACACACACGCATTTTCATATATGCACACACACATGCATGCAAAAAAAAACAGACTGTGGAGAAGCCGAGGGGCGTGGCTCAGTAGACAGAGGGCCTGTCTAGCATGCTCAAAGCCCCAGATCTACACCTCGCTCTTCATAAACCATGTGTGGTCGTGTGCTGCTCCAAATCCCACCCTCTAAGAGCAGAAGGAGGTGAATAAGGTCTGTATGTGAAATTCCAGACCAAACTGAGAGCTACATGAGAACCCTGTCAGGAATGGAGGGAGAGAGGGAGGGAGGGAGAGAGAAGAAAGGTGAGGGAAGACAAGAGAGAGGCGGTCATCAGCCCACTAATGTGAATAAATCCGAGAGGCTGGGGAGTCATCTCATCAGTTAAAGTAGCTACTGTGCAAGCGAAACAAAGTTCAGATTTCACATAAAAATGCTGGGTGGGTATGGCGGCCTTACTCTGTAAGGCAGAGCCTGGGAATCCCCAGAGCAAGCTGGCTGCCAGACGAGCCCTCAAGGCTGTTGTGGGTTTAATGAGAGACCCAGGCTCACAACGATAAGGTGGAAGATGGATCAATGGAGGATGATTCCTGACACACCTCTGGGCTCCACAGGCACACACACTTAAGTACATTCATATACATATAGCCATCCACATGCAGGCACATATACACATCTCATCAGTACAGGGAAGAAAAAAATGATGTGTATAAGTGGTGTGTATACAAACAAGTGTCACTGTGCTGTGTGATGAGAGGAGACCATACATATGCTCATACATGTGGAGCAGCCCCTTCCAGTTTATGTCAGGACCGAGAGCCAGGCAGGTGATGCCCACCCACCCATCCGCCCATCTCAGGCTAGCTGCCAGCCTTGCTGGGCTCTTGCAGACCAAAGCTCTGTGGGGGTCCCTGATCCAGGGAGGGGGGACAGTGTCCATGAGGGGTTTGTCTTCTGCCCCTTTCAGGCCCCGCCCCTGAGCCAGCCTTCCAGCTTCAATGGGGATGGAGCAGAAGGGTCGTCCACCCTGCCCAAAGCCCCGGGGCCCTGGGCGAGCGTTCTGCTATCTGGCTCTGGACCTGAGTCCACCGAACGCCCGGAGATCATCCGCCGGGACAGCACCCCTGCGGAGGGCCGGCCAGCCAAAAGCGATGTACCCATCCAACTGCTCAGCGCCACCAATCAGATCCAGAGACAGACAGCCGTGCAGCAACAGATCCCCACCAAGCTGGCCGCCAGCACTAAGGGCGGCAAAGACAAGAGCGGCAAGAGCCGGAGCGCCCAGCGCTGGGAGAGCTCGGGTGAGCCGGGGGAGGGGCTTCCGGGCCACTGTGGGAACCAAGAATGGGATGCCCATGACCTTCAGAGAGGACAGTCAGAAGGTACCAGGGTGGGTGGCATGGCAAGCCTGCCCCACAGAATTGCAATGAGGGGTTCCCAGATCCTTTTTCACTGACCTCTAAGGTGAAGTGGGGCCAGGGGAGCGTCAGACCGGGGCACAGGAAGTCACAGAACCTGTTCACTTAAGACCATGTAGCAGGGGCTGGAAAGGTGGCTCAGGAGTTAAGCCTCTGCCTTGCAGGTGGAAGGTCCTGAGTGTTGGGATCCTAGACCCCACGTATAGATGCCGGGCGGAAGCGAGGGCGGCCTGCGTTTCTGGTCCTGGTAGGGCGGAGCCTGTGAATCCCCGGGCAGAGTAAACAAGGAGGAAGAGGAGGTGGAGGCGGTCCATGGTCCATGGTGGTTCCTGAATTCGCCCGTGGTTCTACATACACACAACACACACACACAATTGAATAAATAATAATAATAATAAAAAGACCATGTAGCAGGGGTTGGTGAAAGGGCTCAGGGGTAAAGCCTTTGCCTTGAAAGTAGAAAGACCTGAGTTCAGATCTCCAGATCCTACATAAAAATGACAGGCAATATGGCAGTGGCCTGCAAATCTGGCCCTGGAAGTCAGAGCCTGGGAAACCCCAGAGCAAAGCAATAAGGAGGTAGAGCAATCCAGGGTAATTCCCGATGTCACCCTTGGCCTCCACAGGCACACACCCTCTGATACACACCATACATGTGCACACACACAAAATAGACCATGCAGCCAGGAGACAACAAAGTTGGGCGCTCTACCCAGTCCTTTGCCTTCATACAACTGCAGTAAGCTCCCAGTCCCCTGGAGTGATAACCCCCCACACACATTGTCAATACAAAAAATCCCCCGGAACATTCTTGATGAGCAGGATCCTATGTCTTGTGGGTCACACAAAAGAGATTTGGGGGGCTGGGGAGATGGCTCAGCAGTTAGAGCATTTGCCACACAAGCCAAAGAACTGGAATTCAGATCCCCGTGTGGTGGTACACCTGCAATTCTCTGACTACGAAGTCAGAGTCTGGGAAACATAAGGGCACGCTGGCTAGCTAGACTAGCCCTGTCGGCGAGCTCTGGGTGTGATTAAAGATCCTGTCTCAAAAAGAATAAGGTGGAAGAGTGATGGAAGATGATTCCTGATAGCTGGAAGCCTCTACAACCATAGGCACACATGTACACCCACACACATGCCCCACGTCTACATGTGAATCGCATGCTCCTTTCCGAGTGCACGTATACATGAAAACAGGAAAGGAAAGAAAAAGAGATGTTTGCTTAGGAGCTACCCCTTCGCCACGCTGTTCTCCTCCCAGGCCAACATCGACTCTGTGGGAAAGTCCATTCCCACCCAGCAGCCCCTGGGGAGCCCCGAGGCCCCAGTGGCTCCTACCAAAAGAGGTCTCCACTCCCCAGCCAGGCCCAACCGAGTCTCTTCCCTCTTCCAGCATCCTTCGACCTGAAGCAGCAGCTGTTGCTAAATAAGTTCATCAGTAAGGATGAGACCACCTCTCGGAACCGCCGGTCGCTGAGCCCCATCCTGCTGCCTACCCAGGGTTCCATGCCTGCCCCAGGTGAGCCCAGCCGCCCTAGTGGGGGAAGGGGGACAGAGGCACCCAGAATACCTGGCAGTGTCTGATCCCTCTTGCCCCCCTCCATGGAGCTCCCCCATCTCTCTTTGCAGACCCCTGCTTCCCAACCCCGAGCCCATCCCCAGCTCCCAGCCCCTCTGAGGCCTCCTTCAAGCCCAGAGCGACGTCCTTGCCACCCACGTCCCCGGCCACACCACCCACCACCAAGGATGAAGCCGGCAAAGAAGACGTCATCTTCTTCTGAGTGGGCTGAGAGGCCCCCCCCTTGTCACAATCACTGCATCTCTGCAGATCCCGGGGGTGACTGCACCTGCCCCAGTCAGCCCCTCCTCCCCTGCCCGAGTGCTCTCCGAGGGTGATCTCTGGGTGATACGGCACTCACAGCTCTTGTCCATACCCTGAGACGCAAGGTCTGAGTCTCCACGTTGTTTGTACATACATTCTCATCAACCATCAAGCCTGAGCTAGAGCACGGACTGGGAGATCGAGAGCCTCTTGCCCAAGGTAGGGGGCAGGTGAAGCTGAACACTGAGTCCAAGAACAGGCTGCCTGCACCACCACTACCCCCCCAGCCCAAGGAAGCCCCGGAACAGGTCCAAAGGGATCAGGCACAGCAGAGAGACCCACAGAGAGCTTGGGCCAGTGAGTGGGCCAGGCAGGAGCAGCAAGTCTCACTGGGGGGGAGGGGGGGAGTCTTCATGGAGCTCTGATCCCTCCTGTAGATTCAGAAGCTCCTCTGGGGAGGGAAATTCACCAGCTCTCGGTCCTTGTAATGTGGCGACAGTTTCCCCAATTTGCTTTGAAGAGGCACCGCCCTATCTACCCCCTGGGCCCTCGAGGGGACCAACTTGTACCTCCACCCAGGCAGAGGGACCTCATGCCTGTGAAATGGGCTGGAGGAAGCCTCCACCCCCAGAGCGGATGGAGGCTTTGGGACAGTGGCTGAGACCTGGTCTCCGCCATACTGCTCATGCAGGACTGCTCAGAGCCAAGCATCAGCATCCACGCCAGCCTTGGGCCGGGCTGTTTGGGGAAGGGGCCTTGTTCCTGTGCCCTGGACCCCCACTGTGTCCCTGGACGCTTTGCAACCAAATCCTAGGCTGGCGGTTTTTCACCCCAGAAGGGCCACATCAGCGTCAAGAAGAGCCCAGCACCCAGGGAGACCCTAGCCAGGACAAATGTTTCTAACCCACTGAACTGGGCCACACTTGCCCTGTTGAGGGGGTGTCAAGAGTTGCTGATACGAGCAACAGACAAGATACCATGTCCCAGGAGGTGACCTACGGGCTCTGTCCCCAAGGTTCCTGGCCCCTCAGAACCTCAATGCCTACTAACACTGGCCCTTTTCCAGCTCTGTCCAGAATCCGGAGTGCGTCTACTTACCCACCAGCCCCCAGCAGTGCCATGTTTCAAATCAGTGTTTTGTATTTTTGTTCCGAGATATAATCAAGCACTTTAGGAAAGGTTTTTCCGTTCCCGTTAGGAAGACAACATTCCAGAACAACCTCCCCTTGCCTGGTGGGCTTTCTCTGAGCTCCCCTGCCCTGGTCCGCCTTCATGGGCTCCCAGGCAGCTTGACCCCGCGGGAGGACGTGGACTTTCTCCCCACCAGGAAGTCTTGAGGTTCCCATCCACCATGGTATCTGGCACATCTCCCACCACCAGCGTCCCCAAGTGTCAATCCTGGCTGAAGCCACAGCCTTCCTGTGTCCGTGAGGTCTGTGTGCGAGTTGTCCTTGCCCTTCGTGACCCGTGACCATCTACCCACCATTTACATCATCGAGGACAATACATCCCAGCAATGGGGTGCTCTGGAATCACCCTAGAACCCAAGACTGGATTCTAGCAATAAACGTGTCCAGAGGATCTTGGGCTGAAGCAGTTCTCTGTGGAGGGGAAGGGGGGGGAGGCAGAGAATTGTCTACTGACCAGACACCAGGACCCTGCAAAGGCACAAAGGGGGTGGGGAGCAGGCGCTGTGTGCATGAGACCAGCCAGATGCTGGAGCACTGGTCTGGGGTGTGCAGAGCCCAGCACCAGGAGACTCTGGGCATGGTGGTGCCCACCTGAGGACTGAGGCAAGTGGATCCCCGCCAGCCTGGGATATTGAGGGAGGCCCCATCTCAGGAAGGATAAAATACTAAAAGGGGGTGGGGTACCAAAAGGAATCCCTTTCCAGACTTTAAATACAGTTGAGAGCTGGGGATTGGTGAGATGGCTCAATGGGTTCAGTTGCCTGTGTGCAAACCTGGAACCCGAGGTTGATCCCTGGGTGCCCACGTGACGGAAGGCGAGAACTGACTTGCTTCCCCCCTCCCCATGACCCATGCTATACACACACACCACACACCTTTCCCCCACTTCCTTTCTTCTTCCCCATCCATCTTGTGAATGAGTAATAACTTCAAGTTGGGAGCCAGATTATAGCTATGTACAAAGTGGATTAGGGTGCAGTGGGTGGCAGTTGAGGGGTAACAAGATTCATCTTTAGGGGTGATGGAAATGTTCTCAAGATGGTAGCAAGTTCAGGCAGACAGGATAACTCGGCAAATCGAAGTGCCTGCATGCAAACCCCACGCCCTGAGTTCGGTCCCTGGTTCTTGCAGGTGGCTAGAGGGAACCGACCCCCAAAGTTGTCCTCAGAGGACATGCACCCCGACCCCTAGAACACGCACACATCCACACAAAAGAAATGAGTCCAGACAACTAAATCAAGGTGGTCGTGCAGCCGAATGTACTAGAAGCTAGAGTTGTGTTTTGCATTGGCAGGTAGTAGCATGTCATGACTTAGTAGATAGAGCTAAAAGACTGGGAGCTGGCACAACAGGGCACAACCTATCTGTGATGCCAGCACTTGAGAGGTGGAAGGTGGAAGGTCAGAAATGGCCTTGAAAAAGAGGAAGGGTGGGAAAGAAAACCAGAAAAGATGATGAATGGACAATGAAAAAAAAGGAAGGGAAGGGAGGAGACAGCAAGATGAATGTAATGAGAGAAAGCAAGAAAGGGAGAAAAAGAAAAAAGGGAGAAAGGAAGGGAGAGAAAAAGAATGAAAGAAGAGAAAGAAGAAAGGAAGGAAAGAGAATGAGAAGGTAACTCAGTAGTGGAATACATGCTTAGCATGCACAAGATCCCGTGTCCAGCCCCATCATAAAAGACAGAGTTTTTGGGCTGGAGAGATGACTCAGAAGTTAAGACTCTGCCTTGCAAGCAGAAGGACCTGAGTTTGGATCCCAGGTGCCACATTTGCACTTCTAGCCCTGGTAGACAGAGCCTGGGAAATCCCAGAGTGAAGCAAAAAGGAGGTAGAAACAGTACAGGATGATTCCCAAAGTCACCCTTGGGCCTCCACAGGGACACACAGTGCCCTCTGATACACACACACACACACACACACACACATACACGCAAAAAAAAAAAAAAGACAAGAGTTCTTGCCTTAAGTGTGTGGGGTTCTGAATTCCACCCTCAGTACAGGAAGAAAATAAAACAGAGGGAGAGAAAGAACAGAGAGGAAAAGAAGGGGAAGGAGAGTGAAAAAAAAAAAAAAAAAGAGAGGGAAAGACCAAAAAAAGAGGGCTGATCACAAGGCTCAGCAGGGGAAGGTTGGTCTCTGGCCTTTATATCCCCATGCCCCTGCACTCACAAAATAAATGCATTGTTCTTTTTTTTTTTAATTCAATTGTGTGTGTGTGTGTGTGTGTGTGTGTGTGTGTAGAACCACGGACGAATTCGGGAACCAACATGGACGCCTCCACCTCCTCGTTTACTCTGCCCGGGGATTCATAGGCTCCGCCCTACCAGAACCAGAAACACAGGCCAACCCCGCTTCCGCCTGGCCTCTATTCGTGGGGTCTAGGATCCAAACTCAGGACCTTCCACCTACAAGGCAGAGGCTTAACCCCTGAGCCACCTCTCCAGCCCCCAATGCATTGTTCTTAAAAGGAGGGGGGGAGGAAGGGACGGAGGGAAGGCCAAAAAGGAGAGCTCTGCTCCCAGGGAGGCAACCTGATCTACTCAAGGCTATTCTCAACACACGCACTAGGCTTGGCATCGCTCCACGTACATGGTCACACGCCTGTGCAGATCTCCCAGGCTGGGCACAAGTCCCTCAAAGGTCATTCTTGGCTTTCAGGTCTACTATGCTGTGACGCGGGACACACATGTCTTCAGAGAGGCTGGTGGGCATGCAAGGCCCAGCTCCAATCTCCAAGATGCCCACTGTGGCCTCAGGCCTGAGCACTTATATGCCTTGGCTCTCCTGCACAGTGCCCCCACGCCAGGTTGATGGCAGTGTGGGTGGGGTCTGTCGGTGGCAGCACCTACAGCTAATGAGCCCGAAACTGTGGGGCGCAGAGGCTGCCTGAGGGATTGGTGGGAACCTAGTTCTGGGGAGCAGCCAGGCCAAGGGATAGAGACCCATGGCTTCCCACTGTAGTGCTGCACCTCCGCCTGTGGAAGACACATGGTGTGGAGCTAAGTGAGTGAGGGACCGGGAGCTTCGGATAAAATCAATCATCAAACACATCCAGCACCAAGGATGTTTACTTGATTATCACCAGCTTCCCCGCCCCTTGTGGCCAGACATTCTCTTCGGCCCTCTTGACCAGCCAATGAAGCTCTGCGGAACTTTTCCAAACTCGATCTTGGCTCAGAGGGTCTTGGGGTTCTCTTCATGTGGCCCCCAGAAAGCAGCTTCCCCCAGCTGACCCCCTGACCGGGGCTTGGGGAGGGAATGGGGGAGGAGGTAGACCTCACACCCTCCCTTTTCCCAGCCCACCCAAGGACTCCAGGACTGAGCAGCTATGGCCACCCTCCTGGGATCCGGGCCACACGTGGAGCTTCCACCTGCCCCGCAGGGTGGCATCAGGAGCCATCGCCCTCGGCCTGGTCGCCAGCCTGGGCTGCCTGATAGATGCTGAGCAGGGAGGAGAGGGTACCCATCAGGCCCACGAGCCACGGCGGGAAGCGGCGGGCCCACAGCACACCCCTGGGCAGCCAGTGCACTGCGTTGGCCAGGTCCGCCAGGTTGGTCAAGATAGTCAGCACCTCCAAGCGCATCTGAAACACGACAGCTCTCCGCTTACTCTGGGGCAGCCCGCTGTGGGAGCAGAGGAGTGCTCACTGCCAAGATGAGCCCACCGCCCCAAGTCCACACCTCCTCCTCCCAAACTCCCGTTCTATGAGGTGACTGCAGATGGAACTATATCAAACACTACTGTCCTCCACTCAGGAGATATTCCCCCTGCCAGGGAGTCTCCATCACGAAGGCTCAACCTGGAGTCTTCAAGCTGACAAGCTACAGTTTCCTCAACTGCAAAAGATATTAGCTCCATCCCATCCTGCCCCACCCCACAGGCTAAAGCAAGGTTCTATGATTTTACATGCATCCACACAGGTTAAGCACGCACACATGCAGGCATGCAGGCACATAGGACATAAACACAGACATGCACACAATGCAGGCATACATGTACACAGGTTATGCATGAAAAGGTAATGAATGCACAAACACAGACGTGCATGCACGCACACATGCAGATACACAGGTTGTGCATGCAACAACATGCATGCGCACAGGCACATACACATGCAGACAGGCACACATGCATGTAGTTGTGTATGTACACACACAGGTTATAAACACGAACACACAGGCATGCACAGACACAGGCATACTGCATGCAGTCACACGGGTGTAAGGAGCATGGCTCAGCAGCAGGAGCCACACAGGGCACCCCGAGGAGATGCCAGGACATGATGGTACCTGGTGAAAGTAACGGAGGGACTTTGTAGTTTCTGTCTCAGCTTCAATGCCATCCACAGGGACCTGCAACACAGGAGGTGATGGGAGGGGTCTCTGCCAAGGCTCCAGAGGGGAGCAGAGATCAGTCCATTCCCTCTCCCCTGCCCCTCCCCGGGGCAGTTGAGCTCACTAGACAGCTGCAGGTTCCAAGATAAGCCCCTTCTAATCCCCTTGCTATTAATGGGAGTTTCTTCGACAAGGAGCCCCACTCCAGCCATGACTTGGAAACCCGGGGGACTGGGTGTTTTTCTTTTGTTTTGAGACAGAGTCATCCCTTGCTTCTTTGGCTCCACGGCCAAGGACGGCCTCAAACTCCCCGATTTTCCCACCCCCACCTTCTGAATTGCTGGTGCCACAGGGATACGCCACCCCACCAGCCCGTGTGAAGCTGGGACTCAGGACTTCCAGCTCATGTGGGTACCCTAAAGACCCTAACTCTTGGGACAGCCAACAGTGATCATGGGAAAGAGACACAGCTTGGGTGCAATGACGGACAGAAGAAACGTGAGGAGGGCACCTCTGAGATCAGCAGGAAACCACAGCCACAAAAGATGTCAGATGAACAGTCCAAGCCTGTCAGCCATAGGATGAAAAACCAAAGTTGTGGCTCCAAGACAGAGCACCTGCTTAGAATCCTGCAGTGAGGGCCTGGGGGCGTGGCTCAGCAGTAGAGTGACAGCTCAGAATCCTGCAGTGCTTCTAGAAGAGACCATTCCCGCCTCAACTGGACTTTTTACCCTATGAAACTGATTCCAATCTTCTGACCTCTAGGGCTCTGAGATAACCGGTTGGTGTAGTTTCAAGGAAGTTAGGGCTGGGGAGATGGAGCAGGAGTTAAAACCTTTGCCTGAAAGCAAAAGGACCTGAGTTCAGATTCCTGGTAAAAACACCACGTAAAAACACCGGTAGGAAATGATGGCTGCCTGCATTTCTAGGCCTAGAAGGCAGAGCCTGGGAAACCCCAGAGCAAAGCAATAAGGAGAGAGAACAATCCAGGATGATTCCCCCAGAGTGACCCTTGGGCCTCTACACACACATACACACACACACACAGAGCTATTCATAGGCACCTACATACAAGCAAAAAAAAAAAAAAAAGTTGGCAAGTTTGAGTGTGACAGCAGTTGTTGAAAGCAAACATGGTGGGAGTCAAACAAAAAATGAAAAACCTCAAGATACGAAGACAGTCCCGTCAGTACTCTCAGGCCTCCTGAAGTCATCCGCGAGGGCCGGAGCCCCTGCAGCCCTGCTGGGGCGACACCAGCTGAGGAGCCTCCATGGTGTATCTGTCACTCACCTCACAATCCCAAGGAGCAAGGAGAGCGCCCAGAGAGCCGTGCTCAGCACCCACCACCGGGCAGAGTCCACCTGCAGGATCTTGGCGTCTGCGGCCCAGGCGATGTGCTCGCAGGGGTAGTACAGCTGATCAGCCATGTTGCTCAGGACAGACAGCCAACGGACAAAGACATCTTCCTCCTGTGGGACAAGGAGCCAGGAGGGAGATGGGCCAGCAGTGGGGCCCACCTGCCCCTACCTGCTTTAGGATGCTGGGCTGCCCTAACACCTCCACCTCACTAGAGCACCATAGCATCCTCCAACGAGTGCCTGGGGGCGGGGCTCAGCAATAAAGTGACAGCCCAGCATCCTGCAGTGAAAGGTGTGGTTCAGTAGTATGCTGCTTGCCTAGCATGGCCAAGGTCCCAAGCTTCACCGCCAACATTTAAATGCATATTTTTATATTTATATTATATATATATGGATTATATATGTATATGTGTCAGAAGAAGCTGTTTGCGGCAAGTCCGTAGGATGCTGAGGCCACAGTTCCAGGCTCCCTTCTGCCCCAAGAGCCCCCTTACCTTTGCCCCCAGGCCGTAGCGCTTGGTGTAGACAAACATGGCTAGGTCATCAAAGAGGCGAAGGACAGTCCTGCAGTGGCTGAGCTGGGCCGACACCGCCAGCAAGCGCTTCCCCACCTCCGACCTGGCTGGACACTGCTCTGCCAGGACCCCTCCCACGAGCTGGCAGCAGTAACTCAGGGTGCGGATCTGCGGCAGACCAGAAACAGTTAGCACAGGCTGAGCTGCATCCCCTCAGTCCCCAGCGACACGTCAGGCCATGGGCCCTGCAGGATGGAACCCACAGAAGACTCTTAAGGGTGGTGGCTGTGCACGGTGGCTTCCGCCTTTAATCCTGGCATCTGAGAGCCTGAAGCAGGAGGCTGGCTGCCCACAAGTTAAAGGTTAGCCTAGGGTATAGGATGAGGCCCTAGTTCAGAAAGAGTGTCTATTGGTCAACAAGCTCCCGACAGAATTTGCAAAGGTCTTTCTCTTTTTATTTCTTTTATTTTTTCCTTCCTTTCTCCCTATTCTTTCATTCTTTCTCCTCTCCCTTTCTGCTTCTCCCCCTTCCTCCCTCCCTCTTTCTTCTTTCCTTTTCTCCCTTTTCTTTCTCCTCCTTTCCTTTCCTTTTTCTCTTTTCTTTCTCTTCCTTTCCTTCCTCCCATCCTTCCTTTACCTGTCTTTATCTCTCCCCCTTTCTATTTTTCTTTTCTTTTTCTCTTTCTTCCTTTTCTTCTCCCCCCCCCCCCCATTTCTTCTCATTTTCTCTTTCTTTTGGTTTCCTGGGCATGGCTATGTACTCCAGGTTCACTCTGTAGCCCAGGCTAGCCTAGAACTTTCTACACAGCCAAGGATGACCTTGAACTCCCAATCCTTCTGCTACTTGCTTTATTCAGTTCTGGGGTGGAACCCAGGGCTATCTGCCTGGTGGGCAAGTTCTCTGGCAACCGAACCCATCCTCAATCCCTAAAGAGGTTCTCTCAGGTGAGACCTATAGGAGAACATGCCAGCAATATCCAGAAAGTTCCATGGAGCTAGGCTCAGTGATACACACCAGCCTGGGAAAGCTGGAGTTGAAGGTTATCGCAGGTTAAAGAACACTGTCCTGTCTTGAAAGAACAGAAGCTTGCCTGAGCCACAGAATAAACTATAGCCCGGGTAGGAGATTCCATCCAGTATGGCCTGGGATTAAAAGCTCAGTGGTAGATCATAACCTAAGAATCTTCCTAGAACCTTCTAGAATCTCTCTGGTCTCCACTTTCCCCATCTTGGAGCTCTGACAAGCTCCAGCACTTTAAGGGGTTTCTCAAAGCACTTGGAATAGATCAGCTTCAGCCTCTCCTACTTCTGCTTGGTGTGTGTGTGTATGTGTGTGTGTGTGTGTGTGTGTATACCAAAGGGCACTTGAGTGTGTGTGCCTGTGAAAGTCCAAGGTTTCCCAGGCTCTGCCTTCTAGGATCGGCATTATAGGCTACTGCCATTTCCACCATCTGGGATCTGAACTCGGGGCCTTTAGCTTGAGAGACAAAGACTAACCACTGAGCCGTCTCCTCGGTCCGTGTGTGTTGCTTTGAGGCAGGGTGTGAGGTAGCCCAGGTTGGCCTCAAACTATGTCACTGAGGAATGACTGGAATGGCAAGATTTATACAGAACAGGGATAGAGCTCCATGGCTTCATGCATGCTAGGCAAGCACTCTGTCCAGCGACCCACATCTCCAATCATCTTTTATCATTTCCTTGCTTTTCAGAAATCACTGCTTCCAAACTGAATAAGGTGGTGCACATCTGGAATCCCAAACCACATGGGGGGGCTGAGGTAGGAGGACTGCATGTCTGAGGCCAGCTTGGGCCACCGAGTGAGAATTTCCAAGGAGAATCTGCTTTTGAAATTAAATGTCCTGGGGCTGGAGAGGTGGCTCAGGGGTTAAGCCTCCGCCTTGCAGGCGGAAGGTCCCGAGTTCGGATCCCAGATCCCACGTATAGACGCCAGGCGGAAGCGGGGGCGGCCTGCGCTTCTGGTCCTGGTAGGGCGGAGCCTGTGAATCCCGGGGCAGAAGGAGGTGGAGGCGTCCATGGTGGTTCGCGAATTCGTCCGTGGTTCTACATATACACAGACACACACACAACACACACAGACACACACGCGCACACACATACACACACACATGCGCACAGTTGAATAATAAATAATAAAAAAAAAAAAAAAAAGAAATTAAATGTCCTGCATCCAAGAACTCACTGCAGTGACACTTGTCTTCACCAGACCGACATAATGATTGACAAACCAATACGCCCCCATAGACTATGGAAGGTCTCAAGAGAGATAAGAACACACAGTGGAAACCTTGGGGACTAGAGCTGGATGAGTGAAGGGAAACGTCCCTATCAGTGGGGTGTCCCAAGGAGGAGCCACTTGGTATGCCACAGAGGCCTGAACCTCCATAAGAGTAGACAAGTCAAAGGGAACACTGGGGTGCATAGACATGGTCAGGCAGGAGGGTAGGATGGATTGATGAAGAGAAGGGAAAGAGATGGGAGGGAGGCGTGAGGGAGGGAAGCAGGGATAAATACAAAATGTGCTTATAAATCCAGTGGAGAAACAAATCAATAAAAAAAGAAATTAAACGTCTATCAGGGACTGATCAGGTAGCTACGAGTCTGAACGTGAAGGTCAGAAGTGGAAGGTGTACACTAGAGATCTGACTAGGCAGACACTAAGTCCTCGAACATGAGAATCGGATGGGTCCATCCGTCTGTCCCAACAAGAAGCAATCAAAATGACCAAATCCGGGGGATCTGGTTGGAGCCCATTCGGCTTGGCTGGGGCTGAAGGAGTAACTGAGTCGGCTGATACAACCTAAGTGGCCAGCAGAAGGGGATCTGGTCAGAAGCTAAAATGTCCAGCCACAGGGACCAGAGGCGACATTTGAGTTAGTTCTGGGTCACTCGAGAACTAACTTTGGCAACGAGATCCTCAGGGTCCGAACACGGGGTTCAGATGGAGAGAGAAGCCGGGCTGGGCTCGGCAGGATCCATCTAGATGGGGGGGGCGAAGTTCAAGGCTCGCAGGGACGGATCGGGGATCCTGAGCCACTCCAACGCTTTCTCGGGCCTCAGTTTCCCCCATCTCAGAGCTCTGACCCAAACTCCAGGACTCCGGCCCCGCTTGACCCCCGCACCCCGCTTCCAAGCCTCACCAGGCGGTCGCGACCCCTGTAAGACTCCAGCGCGGAAGCCAGGCCCTCCAGCGCCGCCATGGCAACTCCCTCGTGGCGTTACCCTGACGTCAGCGGCGGGGGCGGCCCAAGTTCCCGGAAGGAGCTGAGGGTCCAGGCACTGCGCAGGCGCAGCTGCCGCCCTTTGTCCTAGAAGCGGCCCTGAGATCAAGGGTTACAAAGTTTGCATAAACCGTGTGTGGCGCCCTATATCTGGGCGCAGTGCACCCCAGGACCACTTTAGGAGCGTGCTACCGTGTGCCTCACAGCGACTTTAGCAGTTACCGCAAGCAAAAAAACGTTTTTCTTTTAAGCCAAAACACATTGGTTTTATTAGATTTCAGAGGCAATAGGGTGTTGGCGTTATCAGAAGCAGTTTGCAGGTGCAATTCACATGCCGTTTTGCAATCTTTTTGGTTTCATAATTCGGTAGAAAGCACGGTAGAAAGTTACTATCTGCAGGGGCTGGAGAGGTGGCTCAGGGATTAAGCCTCTGCCTTGCAAGTAGAAGGTCCTGAGTTCGGATCCTAGACCCCACGTATAGACGCCAGGCGGAAGCAGAGACAGCCTGCGTTTCTGGTCCCGGTAGAGCGGAGCCTGTGAATCCCAGGGCAGCCTAAACAAGGAGGAGGCGAAGGCGGTCCATGGTGGTTCCCGCCGTGGTTCTACACACACACACACATATGCATACACACACAGTTGAATAAATAATAATAAAAAATTTTTTAAAAAAGCAAAACATAAAAAAAAGAAAGTTACTATCTGCAGATAGTAACTATTGAAAATAAATACAATGGAGGACAGAGAGAGAGAACATGCCTACCACGGCACACAGGTGGAGAAGTTAGAGAACAATTATCAGAAGTCAGTTCTCTCCTTCCACCATGTGGCTTTCCGTGGATCGAACTCAGATCTCCAGGTTTTCATGCAGGTGTCTTACCTGCTGAGCCCTCTCGCAGGCCCCCATACGATTCTAATTTCGATTTGTCTTCTTTCCACAGCTTGGAAAGCCTGCCCTGTAGTAAGTGCACTTCCTTAGGGAGATGAGCTGTGGTGTGGGTTCAACGCCTTCTGGTTTCTCCATCTTGTCCACTCCCAACTATGGGGGATTTGCCAGACCCATACTGTGGCTGAAGCATAGTGGAGACTTCCAAGCACCAGGTGTCCAACTAGAGGGCATCTGGTCAACCCGTTGTATCCAACCTTAAGGGAGGGCCCTGAGTTAGTCCTCATGTTAGATCATTCAGGGGGACACAGGAGCCACTTTAGGTGGGAACCTATATTCCAAGCAGGAAGACCTGTGGGGAAGGAGAGAGTAACAGGACGGGGTGGGGGGGAGCCAAGGATTGGGGCAGCCATGGCTAGTTAAGTGCCCCAACTAGAGGGTATGAGAAAATCCAGCCAGGTTGGGTTGGCAATGCTAACCTATGTGCAGGATGTCAGGGCATGGAGATTGTTATCATGTATTATTGTGCACATGGTGTGTGTGTGCGCTCATGATTGTGTGTGCATATGGTGTGTGTACATGTGTGCACGTGCACATGTGTATGCATGTGTTTGTGTGTGCATATTGTATGTATGTGTATATGCTGTGCATGTGTACATATAGTGCATAGATGTGCATTTGTGTGTGCTTATGTGTACATATGTGTATGTGTGTGCATATGAATGTGTGCTCATGTGTACACGGGTGTGCGTACATCTGCTTATGTATGCGTGTTTATGGGGAATATGGTGTGTGTGCGTATGTATATTTGTGGGTGCTTATGGTATGTGTGTGTACACACAGTGTGTTTGGTGTATGTGTATGCATATATGCTATGTATACATGGTGCGATGTGTTTGTGCTATATATGTGTGCACATGTGTGGGAGAGTATGGTATGTGAGTGACGTGTGCATTCCTATGCATGTGTATATGGTGTGATTATATGGTATGTATGCATGTGTGTATGTGTGTGCACAAATGATATGTATAATATGTGCAAGTTCATGAGTGTGCACTCATGCACATGTGCATGTTGTGTATATGTATGTGTGGCGTGTGCATGTATGATGTGTATTTATGGTACATGTGTGGCATATGTGTATAGATGGGCATGTGAGAGTATTATGTGTGTGGCATGTGTGCAATGTGTATGTGGTATGGTGTATGTATGGTGTATATGATATATGTATGGTGCACATGGTATATGTATGGTGCATGTATGGTGCATGTATGGTGCATATGATGTCTGTCTGGTATGTACAGTGCATGTATGGTACATATGGTGTGTATATGGTGCATGTATGGTGAGTATGGTATAAGTCTAGTGCGATGGTGTATGTATGTATAAGTGATGAACCACCTTCCCAGCAGGACCCCTTGAGTCTGTGCCACCCCCAACCCTGGTCACACAATCATTTAACCCCTCACCCCCGGCTCTCATTCCCCCCACCTTCCACCAGAGATACAGCCTCAAGCTCCACAGGCCCCGCCTGGCTCCCCACCCCCACCACGTGAGAGACCGGAGCCTGACCTTTGAGACAGATGGCTGGAGCTGGCGCGGCCGCCCCAGCTGGCCTTGGGCTGCCAGGCACTGGCTTGGCAGCCACCTCTGGACTCCAGCCAATGTCCTCCTCTTCCTCCTCTTCCTCCTCCTCTTCTTCCTTGACACAAGACAAGGCCGCTCGGTGCCCGTGGAAGAGCAAAACAAAACAACCCAGTCTCCCTGGCGAAACAGCACAACACACACTTGCACATGGAGGCCAGCTCTGTGCTCGAGCCTGAGAGGAGGGAAGTGTTCCTGGGCCACAGCAGCTCCTTCCTCCCTTGGTCCTCATAACGTCAGGTTAAAGCCCACCAAAAGCCGACCAGCAAAGGGACCTGATTTGGGTCCCCAGATACCACATAAAAAAATGTCCTGTGGGGGCTGGAGAGATGGCTCAGGGGTTAAGACTTTGCCTCACAAAGCAGAAGATCCTGAGTTCGGATCCCAGGTCCCACATTAAAAAAAAAAAAAAAAAAAAAAAAAAAAAAAAAAAACACTAGGTGGAAATGGTGGCAGCCTGCACTTCCCAGGACAAAGCCTGGGAAATCCCAGAGCAAAGCAAGGAGGAGGTAGAAACAATTCAGGATGATTCTTGAAATCACCTTTGGGCCTCCACAGGAACACACAGTGCCCTCTGATACACACACACACACATACACACACACACACACACACATACATACACCATACACAATAAATAAATAGATAGATAGCTAAGTAAATAAATAAATAAATAAATAATGAAAATTCCTGTTGGTGTGGTACCCCCCCATCAGATGGGAGATTGGGAGCCCCTAGAGTAATCCGCAGCCAGATGAGTTCTCATGGCTGCTCTGGGTCTCATGAGAGAGCCAGGCTCACAGCAAGAAGGTAGAAGAGCAAAGGAGGGGGATGCCAGATAGCACCCTCGAACCTGTACACACACGAGCTCTCTCTCACTCTCTTTCTCTTCTCTACCCTTCTCTCCCTCTCTCTCTTCTCTTTCCTCTCTCATCTCTCCTCTTTCTTTCCCCTCTCTTTCCTCTTTCCCCTCTCTCCTTTCTCTATCTCTCATATCTCTCTCTTATTTCCCCCTCTTCTCTCTTTTCCCTCACCTCTTTCTTCTCTTGCCTCTCCTCTTCCCCTCTCCTCTCTCTCTCATGTTCTCTCTTCTCTCTCTCCCCCCTCTATCCTCTTCTATCTCTTTCCCTCCCCCTTTCTCCTCCTCTCCTGAATCTCCTTTCTCCACCCCTCCCCCAGTGGACCTTTGTGACCACATCACCCTGGGATTCCTGAGGTCACAATGGGCTGTCCGAGCTTGACCACATGTGGTTAGTCTCAGGACAACCAGGTGCCATCTTCTGAGAGATTGGGGCCCTCGGGACGTCTTTGGAGCCAGCCAGGTGCCATGTGCCAGATTCCTTAGCTACATGAGGTCCAGGCTCCCAAGCCCCTGAAGCGCCAAGACTTTTGTGAAAGGGGCCGATGGAGCCCTGACCAGACATAGACTCAATGTATTCCTCAGGAGGCTTCTCATTCTCTTGCCTTCTTGGCCTGAACGCTGGGCAACAGCCATGTCCAAACACGCTGAGTTTGTACAATATTGGGGCTAGAACCCAGAGCTCTGTTTCATTCATTTGTCCATTCATTCATTTTTTCTGAGACAAAGTCTTGTATAGCCCAGGCTGGCCTCAAATTCTTTATGGTAGCCAAGGTTGATCCTCCACTTCCCAAGTGTTGGGATGGCTGGCAGAAACCTAGCACGTACACCTTTTTTTGTTTAGTCTTGTTTGTATACATGTGTGTACATGTGTGAGGGAGTCCGGGTACACGTGTGCTGAGGCTGGAGGACAACCTCATGTATCGTGCTCAGAAATACCACCCACCTCCTTTGAGGCAGCGTCTCTCCTTCACCTGAAGCTCACTGGAGAGGCTGCCAAACTGGATGGCCAGCGAGCCCCAGGAGCTCCCATCTCTGTGTCCCCCAGAACTGATACTACCAACACCACTTCATAGACTTTTCCTCGGAAGCGGGGAAAATAAACTTGAGGTTCACTTTACTGAATCAATGCCCACCAGCCCTTCTTTTGGAAACAAGGTCTCATGTAGCCCCAGCCAGGCCAGAAACGCCCTATGCAGCCAGAGATCTGGCTTGAACTTGGCAACTCCTACATGAAGGTCTGATCCCCCGGCGGAGGGCTGGCGTTTCAGACGTGGCTACACCACGCCCAACTTACGAGGTGCCAAGAATGGACTCCAGGGCTGCTTCATGCACGCTGGGCAATGCGCTGGACCAGCTGAATTGCTGCAGCCCAAGGGAAGTGGGGGTAGCAGGTAAAAGTGGTCTGGGAAGACTTTGTGGGAGGAAGTAATCCCAAGATCCTGGAGTGTTAGCTGATGAGCTGAGAGTCTCCTGGTGGGCAAGGAGAGAGCATTGGAGAATGCTCTATTCTAAGTGACAGGAAGAAAGTGCCAGGGGGCTGAGCAGAGGGATGCACAGACTAAAGTGAAGGAAAGAGAGAGGGAGGGGGCTGAAACCTCAGTTTGGAAAACGGGGAGTAATGGAGGGGAATCAGTAGAGACATAGCAAGAAGAACAGGGAAGTGAGGTACATGAGACTTTTGACAAAAAAGGGGAAGGGGGAGCTGGAGAGGTGGCTCAGGGGTTAAGGCTCTGCCTCAAAAACAGAAGGTCATGGGTTCGGATCCCAGATCCCACGCAAAAATGCCAGGTGGAAATGGTGGCGGCCTGCATTTCCCGCCCTGGTGAGCAGAGCCTGGGAAACGCCAGAGCAAAGCAAAAAGGAGATAGAAGCAATCCAGGATGATTACAGGGACACACAGTGCCCTCTGGTACACACACACAAACACACGTGCAAAATAAATAAAGTTTTTTTAAAAATCCTGAAAAATGCTTGCTGGAGCAACCTACAGGTTCCCAGAAAACTGGCAAATTCTATGGATTCTGAAATCAATGTTTGTCCTTGTTGCAGTTCGCCTACATAGTTGCTGATAAATGACCACCAAACAGCTTAAGGGAATAAAGGGTTTATTTCTTTATGACAGTCCGGTTATAGTTCTCAGTCCAGCTTGACAGGAGAGCACGAACCAACACCAGGAGCAAGGGAACTGGCCACACCATCACTACACAACAGCTGAGAGAGGGACGATCATTACTTGCCAGAGCAGCATGTCTGCCCAAATGTACAGATGGATGCCAACTATGTCAACCAGATGTCTGTATTTTATTCTAGGACCTAATCCCACCCACCATGGGCTGGGCTTTCCTCATCAGCTAGACAATCTCCTCCAGTTTGCTCTGGGCCTAACTCAACCACTGATTCTCTACAATGTGCCCAGAGCTCAAACCCTCAACTATCAAGTTGATACCTATGCCTAACTATGACAGTCCTGGATTCAGATTCTAAACAGGCAGCAACCTCCATGAGTGTCTTTCTCTCGCGCGCTCACTCTCCCGCTCACTCTATTTGATATGGGAAGGGGCCCATATGCACGCCATGAAGCACAGGTGGAGGTCAGAGACAACTTTCAGAAGTCAGTTTTCTCCTTCTACCATGTGGGCTTCTGGGAATTGAACTCAGGTCCTCAGGTTTGTAACCAGTCATCTTAACCACTGAGTTCTTTCCATGGCTCCATCATCCTGTTTTTTAAAATGAAGCATGGGAGCTGGAGAGATGGCCCAGGAGTTAAGACTTTGTCTCACAAGCAGAAGGTCCTGAGTTCAGATGCCAGGTCCCAGGTAAAAATGCCAGACAGAAAAAATGACAGCCTGCACGTCTGGCCCTGGTGCGCAGAGTCTGGGAAATCCCAGAGTGAAGCCAAACGGAGAGGTAGAATCAATGCAGGATGATTCCTGAAGTCACCCTTGGACCTCCACAGGCACACACAGTGCCCTCTTGTATACACACACACACACACACACACACTCACAGATAATAACACCCACAATGTTCCATCCAATCCCTCATTCTTTCTCAGCAGCGCCCCCTCCTGGTGACTTACCAAGCTGACTTATTAAGCCATTTGTGTGGTTAGTATGTCAGTGTGTGGATTCACCTTCATGCACGCTGGGCAATGCACTGGACCAGCTGAACTGCTGCAGCCCAAGGGAAGTGGGGGTAGCAGGTGGAAGTGGTCTGGGAAGACTTTGTGGGAGGAGGTAACCCCAAGATCCTGGAGATCCTTGCAGAGACCAGAGCAGGACATGGGGTGTCTTCCTCTGTCATTAGTACCCTTATTGCTTTGACACAGCATCTGTCAACCCAGATCTACCCGACTGTTTTGGCCAGCTGGCTAGCAAACTCCGGGAATCCCCTTCTCCCACAGACACTGCTGGGGTAACAGGCACACAGTCGTGTCCCACTTTTTAGGTAAGTGCTAAAGGATTCCAACTCAGGTTTTATCCCTCTGAGTCATCTCCCTATCCCAGGTTGCAATAGCTAATTCACTGTCATACATGGTGAATCAGGGGTCTTCTTTTTTTGTTGTTCTTGTTTTTATGCATGTGTGTATGCGATTCGAGTGTGTGTGTCCACAGGCATATGCTCATGTGGGTGAGTGTATATACAAGCATATATATACTGCTGTGAGCCTAGGTCTCTGATGAAATCCAGAACGGCTGTGAGGCCTCCTCTTGCCTCCAGTTTGCTCTGAGGGGGGAGGGGGGTTTCCCAGGTTCCACCTTCCAGGGCTGGAGTGACAGGTGGGTGGCCACACGCACGGGCATTTTAAAAAAATATTTTTTTCTTATTTATTCAATTGTGTGTCAGTGTGCGTGTGTGTATAGATGTGTGTGTGTGTAGAACCACGGACGGGGGCTGGAGAGGTGGCTCAGGGGTTAAGCCTCTGCCTTGCAGGCAGAAGGTCCTGAGTTCGGATCCTAGGCTCCACGTATAGACGCCGGACGGAAGCGGGGGCGGCCTGCGTTTCTGGTTCTGGTAGGGCGGAGCCTATGAATCCCGGGGCAAAGTAAAACAAAGAGGAGGTGGAGGCGGTCCATGGTGGTTCCCGAATTTGTTCGTGGTTATACATACACACACGTGCACACATCCATACACGCACAATTGAACAAAAATTTTTTAAAAATGTTTAAAAAAAAAAAAAAAAAAGAACCACGGACGAATTCGGGAACCACCATGGACCGCCTCCACCTCTACCCACGGGCATTTTTCAGAGAGATCTGGGGATCCTACTCAAATACTTCGAGGCAAGGGCCCAAAGTCAGGGCTCCTGCTCTGCTTGGTTAACTCCTGTCCGGCCCTCTGCAGAACCTCAGCGCCTGGCACACATCAGGCGCCAAAGAAATAACTGTTCCCCGCCCCCCCCTTTCTCTGCAGTCAAGGTTAGTTTGGGCACCCTTAGGCTCCAGCAAGAAGAAAAAGCAACAAAGCTAGTATTGTCCCTCAGACTGGTAGTGTGTGTGTCCGTGTGCACATGTGCGTGCGCGTGTTTGTTTATATGCACATCCGCGTGCATGCATGCCTGAGTGTGCATGTGTGCGCATGTATGTGCATGTGCTGCACGTGTGCCTGTGTATGTGTATGTGCTGCGTGTGTGTGTGTGTGTGAGAGAGAGAGAGAGAGAGAGAGAGAGAGAGAGAGAGAGAGAGAGAGTGAGAGACGAGCTCAGGCTTCTGTCTGGTCCTTCCCAGGATGGCGACGAGCGTGCTCTCTCCGTGCTCGGAATTCCTGAAGGGGTCGCACTTCCGTTGGGGCCCGACGAGCGTCTCCACGTGCTCTCTATGCAGTGCACTTCGCATCCGGACTACCTGCCCTACCCGTGGACCGCCCCAGCCCAACCCACGCCGCCGCCCCCGCGCGCTACCCTCCTCCAGACCGACCCGCGCTGGGAGGCGCAGGAACGCGTGCCCAAGGCGCACCGCGCCTTCGCGCCGCAGCCCCCGCCGCCCATGGAGGAGCTGCATGCGCAAGCGCAGGAGCGCACCCTGGCCATGCAGCGCAGCAACCTGCACGTGCACGCCGACGCGCGCCGGGTCATCAACCTGTCCACGGCGCGCGCCAACTACGGCTGGCCCGGGCTGCCCCCGCGCTCCCGGGAGCAGATCCGCAGCGCGCGCCTCCTCTTGGACCGCGTCCCGGTGCCCTCGGGCGACCGGGCGAAGTTGCGCATCCCGCCCACCACCTACCGGGCACATTACCCGCCCCACGCCTGGGAGCCGCAGCCGCGCGGGCACAGCAGCCACCTGGGTGAGCGCCCGCCCCCGCCCCTCCCCCCTTGCAACATTGTTGCAAGACGCGCTGACCCCAGGAGTGCCACCAAGAAGCCACAGCACCTCCCGCTACCGCTGAATATCAGCCCGGGGAAGGAGGCTTGGCATTTGGCAGGAAGCCCGTGCCAAGCACCGTGTGGCACACGCCTACCAGACAGCTCAGCTCCGGGGAGGTTGGAGGGAGGAGGAGCAGAAGTTCAAGGCTAGGGCTGGGAGAGATGGTTCAGGGAGACTGTGGCCTGCTTGGCACTCTAGTGCCCTCTTGTACATCACGCGCAGAAAGAAAAAAGAGAGAAAAGAGAAGGAAACAGTGAACAAAGAGAAAGAAAAACAGAAAAAGAAATAAGGAAAGAGAAAAAGAAAGAGGGGAGAAAGAAAAAGAGAAAGGGAGGGAGGGAGATGAAGGAAGAAAAGAAAGGAAGGGAAGGAAAGGAAGAAGGAGTTTCATTAGCCTCCGGGCCTGGAAGCTAAGGGAGCCACAGTTTAGCCTTGAGGAGTGAGCTTTGGAACCCCGGGCTTAAAGTCAGAGGAAGCATGGAGGAAGAGCCCCTGGACACAGCGTGTGTCTTTAAGGCCATCAGCCATTGCGAAGGAGTTACCAGGGAAGCAGGACAGTGAAAGGTGGAGAAAAAATGGGGGGTTAGGAGGTGTCTATTTGCTAGGGACTCTCCCACATTCCAACTTCACAGAGGACGCTTTACAAATGGGGGCGGTGCTCTGGCTCACATCGCCATCTACACACACACACACACACACACACATTTGAGAAAGAGAGCACATGCATGTCATGGCGCACAGGTCAGAGGACAACTTTCAAAAGTCAGCTCTCTCCTATCATGTGGGCTTCTGGGGATCGAACTCTGGTCGCCAGGTTTATCCAGCAGGTGTCTCACCCACTGAACCATCTCATAGCCCCTGTGAAATCTTTGGGAAGACAAATGTCCTCCTTAGCTGGCACTGGTCCCTCTTTGTTCCCTGTTGACAGAGTTCCTAGGGAAGTTTCCAATCTCGGGGTTCATTCTTTTCATTGGCCCAAAAAACAAGTGGTCGATTTTTTTTTCTGTCCCTGGATAATCGGGGCTGAAGAAAAGCAATCTCATATCCCACCCCTCTGCCCCCACCCCCATCTTTTTCTTTCCCTCAGGGGGCCCCAACACCCTGAAATGGGAGTACACGGGAAAGAAAGAGACATCCTATGAGAGACAGTTCCGGGCTGTCCCCGGCCCACCTGCCTTGATGTGTAAGAGGGTAAATTGAGGCAACGATTGGCCCTGCTTGAGGTGGGGGTGACATGAGGTTCCTTTCTTTGGGATTCTTGAATGGTGGGACAGCATTGGAGGGGAGAAAGAGAGAGATAAAGGTCAGAGAGAGCCACCCTGAGCGGGTGGCTGGAGGGGACATGGTGTGAACACAAGGCAGGAGGGCAGGAAACAGAGAGAGGTGCTAATGGAGCCACAATCTTTCATAGTCTGGCTTCGCTGATAGGAGTTCCCAGAGTGCTAGAAAAGTGAGGTGATAACTGGCTGGATGGTGGGCGTGGCTCCCACAGGACCAGACAGTCCTAACTGTGCTAAGCTGTCCAATAGAAGTGAAATCATTCCATGAGGGGGAGAGAGGGTGCTGATCTCCCCATCTTCCTCTGTCCACAGGCCTCCTCCAGCATAAAGCTGGGAGACTGCAAGCTAGGCTACTCCCCCTTGCGCTCACATCTGAAACAGGCCTACACAGCTCCGGTGCCACCCCGTACAGGTAGAAAGATTCCCCGTGCCTGTGCAAGGCATGCTGGACCTGGGACTTTGGGCAGCCCGTGCCGTTGACGCTTAAGATCTGATACTGGGGGCTGGAGAGGCGGCTCAGGGGTTAAGCCTCTGCCTTGCAGGCAGAAAGTCCTGGGTTCGGATCCTAGACCCCACGTATGGACGCTGGGCAGAAGGGGGGGGGCTGCATTTCTGGTTCTGGTAGGGCGGAGCCTGTGAATCCCGGGGCAGAGTAAACAAGGAGGAAGTGGAGGCGGTCCATGGTGGTTCCCGAATTGGTCCATGGTTCTACACACACACACACACACACACACACAAACACACATAAAATTAATGAAAGCTAAAACAAAAAGTTCTGAAACACGGTAGATGTCTCAGAGGTTAAAGCCATTGCCTTACATTGCGGTTGCTGTGCGAGGATACTCAGACCCATCAGACCCAACTTAAGGGGAGGAAAGGAGATTTATTTGGCCTCTGGTACACATGTTTATACAGAGATGCACATCCACCCACATGCCAACTATAACAGTTACTCTTAACTATTGCTGTGAGACACCCAAAGTCAAATCACTTAAAGGAGAAAGGGAGATTTATTCAACTTACAGTTCCAGAGGGGAAAAACAGATTTTCATGGCGGAAGTGACATGGCTGGTGGCTGAAGCTGGTGGGCTAAGTCACTCCCACCCACATGGCTGAAAACTGGAGGATTCCTGAAGAGTCTCTCTTCTCCCCAGTCTTCGGTTCTGTGGTTCCTTTTATCTGATCTACTATTGGGAGTTTCCAGTGAGATCTAGGGCTGGTTTTTGTATTGTAAATACGTTGATCTGGATAATCTCTTCAGGTGGTTCCAGCTGATCTTAGTTAATGCCAGGTATGTCAAGTTGACACCCAGGATTAACTATCACACCAACACACACACATACACACACACACACACACACACACACACACACAGAAAAAGATCTGATGATCTTTTGTAGCTGGGCCATTGGGCTACACAATCCATGTCACTTACACCATTGTAGCAGGCTGCCCACTGTGGCTGGGGTATTGTGGTACCAGGTCCATGTGCCCCGTCTATAGGGGGGGCATGTAAGGAGCCATCTTGGCCCCACCTTTATTTGCCCCAGGTACGACAAAGAAAAGGCAGCAGCTGACATCCACCGCATGAATGTCACTCCCAGAGACTCCCTCTTCCACGACAGAACCACCCATGGTGACCTCTTCTATGCCCAGCAGCCAGGTGACACACAGCCCTCGTGCCCCTGTACCCTGGCTGCCGCTTCAGCTTCCGCCCAAGCTGCTCACAGCCCCCACTGACTCTGTCTCCTCCCTCTCCCCCACACCCCCTGCAGAACCGTTTGTCCACCACCACGATAAGACCCCACAGTCGCACATCCTGAAGGGGAATTGGTACCCTGGTCCCGGCAGTCTGCAGACCACCACGAAGTCCTTCTATGGCAAGGTCAGCAGGAAGCAGGCGCTGGGGCAGAGAGTGGGGGAGGGGGGAAGGGGTGTGGCAGAGTGCAGGTGTGGCTCAGAGGTATAGCGTGTGCAGCTTTTTGGTTTGATCTGGACCAAGCAACACACACTAACTAAACACTGCGCTTCAGGACCAGTCTGGCCAAGGCAGAGCGAGTCGCTGGTCTGAAGTGTCTGAGGTGGGGATGACCTGAGTTTGAGCCCCCAGGAGTCACATGGTGGAAAGAACAGTCATCCTCTCACATCCACCCATGCACCATGGCATGCATGTTCTCTCTCTCTCTCTCTCTCTCTCTCTCTCTCTCTCTCTCTCTCTCTCTGACTCTCAAATTAATAGTATTAACAAAAAGTAATTCAGGGATTCTGAGGTATAACCTATTGTCGGTCCTCTGGTTTCCTCACACACATGCACCACACCCCTGCACATGTATGCACACATACAGAGACACAGAGATACAGAGACTCACGGGCACACACACACACCTTCCAGCTTCAATCTATATGCAAAATAAGGTAATAGGATTAGGTGGGAAAATAGCTCAGTGATTAAAAGCTTTTTGCCTTGAAAGCAAAAGGATCTCAGTTCGGATCCCCAGATTCTAGGTAAAGATGTCACAGGGATATGGTGGCTGCCTGTAACTCTGACCTTGGAAGAAACCTCAAGAATAAAGGAATCAGGAGGTAGAGCAATCCAGATGTCACCCTTGGGCCTCCACAGGCAAACACAGTGCCCTCTTGTGTACACACACACGCACGCACACACAGGCAGACAAAGGTAGAAATAAACATAAAATAAGATAAAAGGATTAGCTAGGTTCAACCACCTCACTCCCACAGTCATCTGGAACCCAGGGATGAGAAGGGGACCCAACATTCCCCACTCCCTCCCTATGAGCTCTGGGGTTTCTGAAAACCGAGCTTCCTATATCTGGGGTGATTTTACAGCCACACCTGGTCAAGCCGCAGGACCTCAACTTATTCCAAAAGAACGTGAAACATCATGTGAACCTTGAGGAAGAGAAGCTGTTAAGGCACTTCTTCAAGACCACCATGGGGGGGGGGGGCTGGAGAGGTGGCTCAGAGGTTAAGCCTCCGCCTTGCAGGCGGAAGGTCCTGAGTTCGGATCCCAGATCCCACATATAGACGCCAGGCAGAAGCGGGGAGGGCCTGCGCTTCTGGTCCTGGTAGGGCGGAGCCTGTGATTTTTGTTTCGAAGCAACCTGCCTCAGGGCACAGACGGTAAGCACTGCCCATCAGGGTCCTCCAGAGCCCCATCCACAAAGCCCTTACCTGTTTCTGAAAAGCCCCGCCTCTCTCTGAAGCCCCGCCCCCTCGATTCCATCCTATTCTTGGGGACTTGGCCCTCCCGGCTTCCCTCATCCTTTGTTGGCTCCCAGTTGGCATGGACATGGCGGCCCGTCCCCTTTCCTACCCCTTCTTGACTACCCCTCCGCCTTCCTCTGGTCAGGCTCAGACTCTGCTTCTTAACCAGGCCCTCCCCTCCCACTCCCCCCTCCAACACCCATTAGTCTCACTCGATCCTCGTTCCACCCCATTGGGGCTCCCAATCTATCCACGGAGTCCCCAGTTCAACTTGAGTGCTTGACTTCACCGAATCCTCCATCCCTCCATCTGCAGTCCCCCCTTCACATTCCCTTTCCCGCCCCCTTACTTCTCATCTTGGCCGCTCCTTCCCCTCCCCCAACTCCCATCTCAAGAACAAGACTTTTTAACCATGAACCAAAAGATGCTGAAGCCTCACGGATTTGTTCAGGCCTGTGTGACCGATGAAATGCTTCAAAGGGTGAGCAGAGGGGAGGGGTTACATCCCTCGTGGAGCACCCAACAACCCAGCACACCCAAACCCAGAACCCCAAAACCCGGGCCATCTTTTTATTCAGTACTAGGGAGCAAAATCAGGTTAGTTTGTTTTTTTTACCTTTTTTTGTTTGTTTGTTTTTAGACAAGGTCTTTGTAGCCCATTATCTACAAACTCCCTATATAGCTAAGGATAACCTCAAATTTTTTTTAACTTTATTTTGCCTCTGTGTGTGTGTGTGTGTGTGTGTGTGTGTGTGTGTGTATCCGAGGGCACTGTGTGTCCCTGTGGAAGACCAAGGGTGACTTTCTGGAATCATCCTGGTTTGCTTCTACCTCCTTTATTGCTTTGCTCTGGGATTTCCCAGGCTCCACCCACCAAGGCCGGAAATGCCGACTGCTGCCATTTCTGCTTAGAGTTTTTTTACTTGGGACCTGGGATCCTAACTCAGGACCTTCTGCCCGTGACTCAGAGTCTTAACCCCTCAGCCATATCTCTCCAGCCCATCACCTCAAATTTCTGATCTTCTAAGTGCTGGGATGACAGGCATGTGCCAGCATACCCAGTTAATGCCATGTAGAAGATCAAATCCAGGATTTCATGCATGCTGTGCAAGAAGTCTACCAACTGAGCCACACCCCCATTCCTATTTTTATTTATGTATTTTTTTTATTCTTTTGTGCAGGGTCACATGTAGCATAGGTTGCTTTTGAGCTCAATACATAGCCAAGGATGACCTTGAAGTTCTGATCTTCCTTCCTCTACCTCTCAGCGTGCTGATGCTATAGGCATGCACCCCCACTCGGGGCTAATGACACTCCGGCCTCCAGGTCATCCCTACCTCACCCCCAAATTCAGCTCAACATCAGCTCAGAACTATTTTCCTGTTATCAACCAGGGTTTAAAAATCTCAAGTTGAGATTCATTCAGAGTCACCCAGGAGCATCTCAAGTTCTAGAGACCCCTGTTTTTTTTTTTCCAATTCAAACTTTTGGATAGATTCACAGTGGAGTACCTCTTGCCAAACCTGGCTGCGTCTCCACTTAGTATCTCACAGCCCCCAGGGTGGTCTAGAGGCCATATGGTGGCCAAGGTGTGTCAGTCACCCCAACACCACCCTCAGCAAACTGCACACGTTCACTTTTCAGTGCAAGTACAGCCACATTGAGCCCCCACTGGGTGGACAGCGCTTCTTCTCGACCCAGTACCAGGACGAGTTTCCATACAAATATCAGGGCCCACCCATCATGAAGCTATACCAAGTACAGAAGAGTCACCTGCCACTAAGTACGCTCAACAAGTGGGGCTGCTGGGGTGAAGAGGTAGACCCTCGTGCGCCCCAGATTCCTATGTACCCCTGCCCCAGCCAGCAATAAATGTCATTTTGATGAAGTCGCAGTTTGTCTGCATGTTACTGACCAGTTCACAACAAAATGACTTATGGGAACAAGGGGGTTCATCCTGGTAATGATTGTCTGATTAGAGTTCTTAGTTCCAGCTTGGCAGGAGGGTCGTAGCAACACCAGGAGCCCAGAGGGGTTATGCATAGGCTTAACAACATGGACTTCCACTCACCAAGGCTGGCCTGGCTACAGCTGTTGTTGAGTGTCAACACCAGGAGCCGAGGGAAAAGACCACACAGGACTGCTGAAGAGGGGCAAACCTCATTTGTCAGGCAACATATCTGTCCAAGTATGCCAGCTCACTGACCTAGCTAAAGAAGGAGGTAGTGAGCTCATGCTGATGGAATTCACTGATCTCCCCAGCTCAGTTCAGTAACTTAATATCTCAGCCACCCCAGTCTGATGCTGAAGAATGCCAAACTTTACTGAGTCACAATCCCCCATCTAAACCACCTGCCCAAGGGAATAGTCCCACCCATCATGACCTGGGTCTTCCCTATCAATTAGACAATCTCCTGCAGGCTGGCTCAGGGTTTTATCCAACTATTAATTCTTTACAAATGTGCCCAGAGCTCAAACCTTCCATTGTCAAGTTGACACCTGGGACTAACTCTCACAGATGGTGTGAGGGATCATTTTGATCGATGACAGGATTTTCAGTCACCATAGGAACAAGTTTCTGGGCGTGTCTGTGAGGGATTTGCTAGATTAGGTTAACTGGATTTGGTAGGCAGACTAATCTGTTGCTGGTATTTTTTCTTTAGGTAGAGTTTAACTCCATTTTGGATTTTGCCCCTAATCTAACCGAAGAGGATGTGTAGCAATTTAAGTATCTCATGGGAGGTGGGGCAATGGCAGCTCTATGATCAGGAGGTGCCCAAAACTAACATGATTCAGGTGGACCACTCCCCAAGGGGAAGAAAAACAGTAAACAACTAATGGGGGTGACTCCCCTCCCCACAAAGCAGTCTGGAAGAGACGCCAAACTGTCCCGCAGTTTGGGGGACATTCTGAGCAGTCTAGCAGTATGTGGGAGACTCTGAGCAGTCTTGCAGTCTGTAATAGACTCTCCTAAGAGCAAGTCACACACCATCGAGCTCTAGGATTGCAACTTCCTTGAGCCTCAACACAGGGGGTGGGGGGGTGTTTCTAGTGATGCATCTGCCTTGAATCACCCCAACTCCTGTAACCCTTGCCCTTTACTCCTGTAAGGAACCTCAGTTCCTTACATTAGTTCATCGTCTTTGGTCTCTTGTTGAATTCCTATTCTGGGGTGCATAGACGGTTGCGTGGCATCTCTACAGAAAAAGTGTCATGCGGCACCATGTTAACTGTGGGCAGTAGCGTCTCAGGCACTCAGACATCCTGGGCTAAACAAGAAGGAGAAAGCGAGCTGATTGCATCGGCATCTGTAGCTCTCTGCTTCCTGGTAGCAAATGCCAAGTAACCTGCCACCTCACGCTCATGCTACATGACGTTCCACCATGGTGGATTGCACCCCAGAGCTGTAGAAAGTGGTGTACAGGATGCCACCTGCTAGAGAAGGAAATCTCATCCTTAGACAAGGCATGAAGGCAGGAGACACAGTTAACTATGAGGTCTTCATCGTTAACAAGGTGCTGACCAGGAATGAAAAACAGAATAAAAAGCCTTTTTTTTCCCCCACTGGCCAGCAGACTTACATTCTGGGGTTCATGCACCAGAAGGTGTTTCAAGTGAGTTGTTATAGTGATTCACATCCTTATTGAAAAAAAAAAAGTCCCTACTGAAAATTATCTACTAAAGGAATGTAACAGAAACCAAGATAAGCAATTCTATGGCTAGTATTTGTTTTTTTGTTTTGTTTTGTTTTTATTTCTTCCACTCATACAAACTTGATAAGTACCTCATTCCCCTCCCTCCCTCCACCCCTCCCTGGATCTCCTTGCTCCCTCCCCCCCTTTTTTTTTCCTTTCCCCCCTCCCTCCCTTTCTCCCAGTGCTCCCTCCCCCATTCCTGGAGCATCCTTTAGTGTGCATGTCAAACTTCCCTCTGGGTCCTCCTCTTTGATGAGGTGTAAGGACTCAGTGGCATTGCCTAGAGCTCTTTTTTATGTTTCCCTTTAGTATGGGAACACCATTGTGGCTGTTAATCCCTTGCCTCTAAGAATCCTAGTGCCTGTGATCCATACTAGACTTTGGGGGTTCAATGATACGTTGGTAATTGCGCAGGTCATGCAAAGTCCTATAATTACTTCGGCCCTAACTTGTATGGAGTATCTTGCATTTCGTTGCTCCTTCCCATCTTTAGGCTCTTACAATCTATGGCTAGTATTTGTTGAGGGCAGTTCTGGGGACAGTCATTGTGCCCCAGCTTTCAGACTCACATATCCTTTTAAATTCCCTTGTAAACAACCAGGTTAAAAATTTCCTATCTCAGTCTCAGTGTGGGGGTTGAGCCTGGCTTGCAGGATGGGCTTCCTTTTGGTCATAGCCCATGTCACAACAGAGAAATGGAAGGGCAGTTTGCAGATCTCATTCACTGGTGCTTTCTGGAGCCCTTGAAGGACTAAATCTATAGCTTGATACCTTAGGGATGTGTCATAGTGGGAATGCCTGATGTACACACTGTCTCTCTCTCTGGCCCATGCTAGATATCAGGAATGTTAATTCTCCTGTGTCTCTGATTGGCTATTTCAGAAACTAGGAGGGCTCACACATTTCCCTCCATCCCTCCCTTTCCAATCAATCAGTGGTCTCACACACTGTGTTCTTTCCAATGTGCTTTGCCTAAAGCCTTAAGAAACATAGTGGTCCCGGCCTTAAGAAATTTATTCCCATGTAGAAGTGGTCAGGTAGAAGAACACTCTTTGCTGTCCCCTTGGAAGGGTTCTGAGTCCCACCCATGGGGTCCACTTTTTGTTTTCTTCTTAATCTTGTATCTGTGATTCTTTTCTTTTCTGCCTTTTTTTTTTTTTTAAAGTTTCTCAGCCCCAAGATAGCTTCATGGATCACCTATGCTTTGATATGACACACTTAGAGAGAAGTTTTAAGAAGGGAGAGAAGAGAAGGCTGGAGAGATGGCTCAGGGATTAAGACTCTGCCTCACAAGCAAGAAGGTCCTGAGTTTGGATTCCAGGTCCCATGTTAAAAACTCCAGGTGGAAATGGCATCAGACTGCATTTCTGGCCCTGGTGGGCAGAGCCTGGGAAATCCCAGAACAAATTTAAAAAGAGGTAGAAACAATCCGGGATGATTCCCAAAGTCACCTCTGATCCCCTCCATGGGGACACACAGTGCCCTCTGAGGCACACACACACACACACACACACACACACACACACACACACACACATACACACACACATTCACTAAATAGTAAAAAAGAAGGGAGAGAGAGAGCCCACTTCCCCAAACAAGATAAACATTTCTGTCTTCTCTTCTTTTTTAAAAAGAATTTTAAAAAATATTACAAACAAAATGAGTTGTTGTCTCTATTCTCCCCTTAAACCTCCCCTTCCCTCTCTTGCCCTCCCTTCCCTTTCTCCACTCATCCCTGACCCTCCCATCCTTATGACTCTGCGCTCCTGTGGATCACAGGGCTGCATACCCTTCTTCCTTTAAGTTGCTTATGTCAGGCATTTTATAACAGCACTGGGCCAAAGCATTTCTGCACCTGGGATCTTGTCCCCTGCCATCAGTCATTAGGAAAGACAAGCCTGGAGGAGACAAGACAGAGGAAGGGGCTACACTGGAAAGAATGACCCCAAGGAGACAGCCCAGCAGCCAGCCATGGTGACACACACCTGTAATCCCAGTAACAGGAGGCTAAGGCAGAAGGATCGCAAGTCTGGAATACAGAGTGGGCACCAAGTCAGCCAGAGTGTCTGTACAAGTTAGTCTTCTCTGCTACTGCAAGACAACACTCAACCCAAACAACTCAAAAGAGAAAAGGGAGATTTATTCAGCTCATGGTTCCAGAGGGGAGATACAGTCCATTGTGGCATGACTGGCTGGCAAAAACTGGTGGAGGCCTAAGTCACGTCCATCATGGAGTTTGAAAGCTGCAAAACTGCCAACTGCAAGAGCAGACTTCTTTCGGAAGTAGGGTGGGGCTAATCCACCTCAAGGCCCACCCCGTGATTGCCTTCCTCCAACAAGGCTCCACTCCTAAAGGTGACATGTTTCAAACACATGAACCTGTGGGGGATAACTCACATTTTAATCCATGCCAGTGTCATAGTTAGATACAGGGGTCAACTTGACAATACAAGGCTGGAGTTGTGGACACAGTTGTAAAGAATTAGTAGTTGAATTGAACACTAAGCAAGTCTCCTGGAAACTATCTAATTGATGTTGTTGCAACGTCTGGTAAAATTATGACAAGTTGGGGCTGGAGAGGTGGCTCAGGGGTTAAGCCTCTGCCTTGCAGGCGGAAGGTCTTGAGTTCGGATCCTAGACCCCATGTATAGACGCCGGGCAGAAGCAGGGGCGGCCTGCGTTTCTGGTCCTGGTAGGGGGGAGCCTGTGAATCCCGGGGCAGAGTAAACCAGGAGGAGGTGGAGGCGTCCATGGTGGTTTCCAAATTCGCCCATGGTTCTACACACACGCACACACACACACACACGCACACACACGCACGCACGCATGCATACACGCACAACTGAATAAATAATTAAAAATTAAAAAATAAAATAAATTATGACAAGTCAGCTTAAGGGAACAAGGGTTGTTTTTTTTTTTTTTTTTCATTCTTACAATAGTCTGGTTACAATTGCTTTTCCAGCTTGCCAAGGAGAATCCACATCAACACTAGGACTGAGGTATCTGGTCACATCATATCCACAGAATGCCGAGAGAGGAACAATCCTTACTTGCCAGACCAGCATGTCTGGCCAACTGTACAGAAGGATGCCAACCTTCTCAACCTGTTCCTTCCATATTATTCTTTTAGAAATTTGCTCTGTGCTTAACTCAACTATTAATTCTCTACAAATATGCCCAGAACTTGAACTGTAATAACAGCTGGGCCAGAGTGACTTTGTTTTGCCATTATTTTGCAAGTGTTTTGGTTACATATAGAAGTAGTTTTGATTTCTACATCATGGAGTTATTTAGGTTGTTCTTCTGGGCCATGATCATGGCAAGAAACTTTCAGCCACGGCTGTCTGAAGGGATCTGGGGGCTGAAAAAAAAAATGCCTGAACTGGCACAAGATGGCCTGGGGGCTGGATCAGGACAAGATGACATCATCTCAGCTCCTTCATCATAATCCAAGGAAATGGCTACAAGAAAAAGGGTGGGGTGGAGGTAAGTGAATGGGCCTTTCTCTCTCTGCTTCTGTGAGACAACACTCAGACTCAGCCACTGAATGGAGAAAGGGACATTTATTTGGCTCATGCTTCTAGAGGGGAAACACAGTCCATTATGGTGAGAAAAGGCATGGCAGGCAGCAGGAGCTGGAGGTGGCCTAAATCATTGCAGACATCATGGAGACTGAGATTGAGCTGCAAACAAGAGCAGACTACTAGCAGAAACAGGGCAGGGCTAACCAACCTCAAGGCCCACCCCTTGGGACGTGCCTTCCTCCAGCAAGACTCTGTTTCCACAACATTCCCAAACATCATCTAAGGATTCAAACTCATGAACCTATGGGAGACAGCTCATATCTCAAACCACATCGGGGCCCTGACCATGTAGATCTGTCTGCTCAGTAAGGACCTGTATGTAGACAGTGCCCACTTTTGAAGAGCCAGGGAAATGTGCCTGATCTGTGCCCCGGAGTGCTATGAATGCCACCCATACAAAGTCATAAACTTGTTCAAAACATTAGGATAATTTTCAATATATATATATGTGTGTGTGTGTGTGTGTGTGTGTGTGTGTGTGTGTGTGTGTGTGTGTATGTGTTTTGACATGGGTGTATGTATGTTTTGTATTTGGGTAGACGTACATGTGTGTGCAAGTGTGTGTATAAGAGGGCACTTGAGTGTGTGTGTGCCTAGGAGGCCCAAAGGTGACATCGGGAATCACCCTGGATTGTTCTCCCTCCTTATTGCTTTGCTCTGGGTTTCCCAGGCTCTGACTTCCAAGGCTGAAATGACAGGCCACCGCCATATCTGACCAGCATTTTTTTTTCTACTTTTTACAAGCATATTGAGTACTTATTTGTGCTTCCCTCCATCCCTCATCCTCCCATCAATCCATCCCACTCCCTTCCACCCTCCCGCCTGTCCGCTTCTATGGACTCCAGGCTTCCCTCTGACTTGTCTACTCTTGTGAAGGTTCAGGCCTCTGTGGCATACCAAGTGGCCCCTCCTTGGACCACTCCACCAATAGGGGTATTTCCCCTCACTCATCCAGCTTTAGTCCCTAAGGTTTCCACTGTGTGTTCTTATCTCTCTTGAGTCCCTCTATAGTCTATGGGGGCATGTTGGCATGTCAGTCATTGTGCAGGTCTGGTAAAGACAAGTCTCACTGCAGTGAGCTCCTGGATGCAGCAGTCCTGCCTTAAATGGAATGTCTTATCCAGCGGTGAACCTTCCTATCTTTAGGTTTTTACAATCTCACCGCCCCTCTTCCTCAAGATTCCCTAAGCCTTAGGATGGGGAGAGAGTAGGTTGGCCTGATTCTGGGTGAGCATTGCTAGGTCGCTGGTGCTCTGCATTATGGCTGGGCATTGCTGTCCACTTTACTGCTCTTCTGCTGTCCTCGGCTACCCTGACTGGTATTTTTATGGAGGATTTGGGGATCCAAATTCATGTCCTTTTGCTTGTGAGGAAAAGACTTTAACCACTAAACCATCACTCCAACCTCTTTGTGTGTGTGTGTGTGTGTGTGTGTGTGTGTGTGTGTGTGTGTGTGTGTATGTGTGAATGTGTATGCCTATGAAGGCCCAGGGGTGATTTAGGGAATCACACTGAATTGTGCTATCTCCTCTTTGCTTTTCTCTGGAGTTTCCCAACTTCCACCTTCTGGGGCTAGAAGTACAGGTCACTGCCATTTCTGTCTGGCATTTTAAAAAATTATTTTATTTATTTAGTGTGTGTGTGTGTGTGTGTGTGTAAGTGTATCAGAGGGCACATGTGTCCCTGTGGGGAGCCAAGGGTGACTTTGGGAACTGTCCGGGATTGCTTCTTCC
Organism: Typhlomys cinereus; assembly: GCA_023101885.1. Taxonomy (NCBI): domain Eukaryota; kingdom Metazoa; phylum Chordata; class Mammalia; order Rodentia; family Platacanthomyidae; genus Typhlomys; species Typhlomys cinereus. The sequence continues at coordinate 3,488,374 of JALPQD010000009.1, read as the reverse complement.
TCCTTCTTGCTTCACTCTGGGATTTCCCAAGCTCTGCCCACCAGGGCCAGAAGTGCAGGCTGCCACTGTTTCTGCCACCTGGCATTTTTACATGGGATCCAGGATCCAAACTCAGAATCTTCTGCTTGAGCCAAAGAGGCTTAACCCCTGAGCCATCTCTCCAATATTTTTGCAACCCTTGAGTGTGACCTTTATAGGTGGCCACATCCTGCCTGCACAGCAAAAGGTTGGACAGGCCTAGAAGAGGTCACTGGGGTCAGTACTGTGTTGGTGAGCAGACCCAGGAGGTTCATCCCTGGAGGCTGCTAAACATCTAGGTTTTACGGATGAATGTGACTCAGCCCACCAAAGATCAGGACTCTAACCCACACTGAGTGCGAGAGAGGGTGGGCTACCTGCAGACTGCCTTCTCTGTCTGCCTCTTCTGAAGGTATTTTGCATGATCCGAGTCTGAGTTACCCAGTTGTGACAAACTTGGCTTCTCTTAATACTGTTCTTATCTGAGTAGAAGCATTAACAACATCTTGTCCTGAGAGACCGTGACTCCATTTTCCTTTGAGTCAGGCATTTTCCAACTTTCCAGATAGTGGTATTCATGTCTCTTGCCAACCCTAACCATGGCCCAGATATGTAACCAAAATAGCTCCAGGACCTAAACTCCAAACAATGTCAATGTAACTAAAACACCTGCCAAGTCACAGGGGAGACAAGGTCTCTGTGGCCTAAATCTAGCTCAGCTGTTATTATCATAGTTCTTTGTATGGTTTGGTTTTATTTTTCTTTAATAACTGTAAATTCATGAGATTCCCCACAGAGAGATTGTGGCGGCGGGAGCCCCTGGTGACAGGCTTAATCAATAAAGGACTCCTGGGCTCCCAGAGGACCCGGAGGACGGCGGTGTGACTTCGGAGGCGCTGTGGGGCCCTGGGGGCAAGACCGTTCGCCCTCCCCGGGTTTGTCCACGTTTGCCCACTCGCCCGCTCGCTCCGTAGGCCTCTGGGATCCGGTATCGCGGGGCAACGTGCGAGCAGGCCCAGAGAGGGGCCACCGTGGAGGGGCAGCCGCTGGCAAGGTGAGCGGGGACAGGTGGGCCGCGGGCCGCGCCCTGGGTCTCGGGTGCAGTCTCAGATGATTGAAGTACTGACATCTGACTCTCAGAAACTGCTGCACCAGCTGAATGTCCTGTTGGATCAGGAGTCAAGATGTCAGCCAGAGGTCTGCGGCTTGAAACTCATTGAGTCTGCACATGATAATGGTCTCAGAATGACTGCCAGACTCAGGGACTTTGAAGTGAAAGATCTCCTCAGTCTCACTCAGTTCTTCGGTTTCGATGGGGAGACATTTTCTCTAGCTGTGAATTTACTGGACAGATTTCTGTCTAAAATGAAGGTACAACCGAAACATCTGGGGTGTGTGGGGCTCAGCTGCTTTTACTTGGCGGTGAAATCCATAGAAGAGGAAAGGAACTTCCCCCTGGCGGCTGACTTGATCCGAATGTCAGTACAGGTTCACTGTTTCAGATTTGACGAGAATGGAGAAGATTGTGTTAGAGAAGGTGTGCTGGAAGGTCAAAGCTACTACTGCCTTTCAGTTTCTACAACTGTATTACTCACTCATTCAAGAGCACCTGCCATCTGAAAGGAAAAGTCTTAATTTCGAAAGACTAGAAGCTCATCAACTTAAGGCTTGCCACTGCAGGATCATATTTTCCAAGGCAAAGCCTTCTGTGTTGGCCTTGTCTATCATTGCATTGGAGATCCCAGCACTGAAGTGTGTAGAGTTAACTGAAGGAGTAGAGTGTCTGCAGAAACATTTCAAGGTAAATGGCCGAGATTTGACTTTCTGGCAAGAGCTCGTATCCAAGTGTCTAACTGAATATTCATCAAACAAGTGCTCCAAACCAAATGTGCAGAAGTTGAAATGGATCGTGTCTGGGTGCACCGCATGGCAACTGAGGCACAGCTACTACAGGATCGCTCATCTTCCAAAAATTCCTGAAACGGTTGTTTTTTTTTTAAATTTTTTTTATTATTAATTCAACTGTGCGCAAGTGCGCATGTGTATGTGTAGAACCACCATGGACGCCTCCACCTCTTTCTGCCCCGGGATTCACAGGCTCCGCCTTACCAGGACCAGAAGCGCAAGCCACCCCCACTTCCGCCTGGCCTCTATACGTGGGATCTGGGATCCGAACTCAGGACCTTCCGCCTGCAAGGCTGAGGCTTAACCCCTGAGCCACCTCTCCAGTCCCCTGAAATGGTTTCTTAAATGGGCAAATTCAGTGGTTATTCTCAGCAATTGAGAAAAGTTTCCAGGGTGGTCATTTTCTTCTGCAACTGAAGACCTGAAATATTATCTTCGAAGTGAACACTATGGAATTGGAATAGTAAAGGAAGGATGACGTTACTGGTCCTGTAAACTAGTGTATTGGAGGCATTCACAAGGCACAACCTCTAAATATGTCAACAGTTTCATTAAATTAGCTTAGAAAATAACATCCTCCAAACCTGATTTTTTTTAAAAAGCACTGAAACCTTTTTTTTTCAATTTGCTTATCATTTTGCTGTAGCTTATTAAAAATCACAGAAGCCTAAGTAGGACATGGACCAAAAGTTAGCCCACATATGAACATATTTGAATCATTTAGCTGATAAGCAAAAGCATTATGAATTTGGGTGATATATTTACACAGTAATGTAGGTTTCTGCAAACTGCTTGCTAGAGAGGCCCAACCATATAGTAAACATATCATTGCTAAAGGAGATGAGCTATTAGAAAGCAATTAATATAACTTGGTTATTGATCTATACATATCCTAGTCATCTAAATTTCTTAACTCATTAATGATTTACCTTCTTATGGTCAAAACTAACTTAACATTTAATACACCTAATCATGGTTATGAATCTTGGCTAGGAACATAACAAACCTTTCTCTACAATCCTGAGCTATGGAGTCCATAATGTTATTCAAGTTAGGGAATCTGAGAGCATCACAAGTAGATTGCCATTGATAACTTGGGAAAGCTGCCTATGATTGTGCTTAGCAGAGCTATGGTTAAATTTGAATTCACCTGTGAAGAATTCAAGTCAAAGCTAAAGATGTAAATGTGAATGAATTAAGCCTGAGAAGATAAGCTGTGAATCTGCATTTTCAACACTGATCTAACTTCTATATTGGATCAATGTGTTTTAAGTGGTATTGACATGGTACACTACTTAATTTAAATGTCAATTTAAATTATGATGTTTACAACAAAACCAACAATTCACAAATGCATTTTTAAGGCACTATCAGGATGAATGTTCTAGTATTATAATGCTTCTTGGCACCCAGAGTATGTAATAGATAATTCAGAGATGAGTTTTTTGTTGCTACTTAAGAATTACACTTAAGCTTGTGGACATTTTATATACAGCAAAAAACAAAACAAAACCAGACCTCACAAGTTTGACAAATTCATGAGCTATCTTTAATATTTCTTACAGAAAACAGGTAATGTTTGTATCCATTATATTAAAAAAACTTTTGTATAAAATACTCCCTTTATCTTTTGTTGTTGTTGTGTTTTTTTTTTTTTTTTTTTTTTTTTTTTTTTTTTTTCGGTGCTGGGGACCGAACCCAGGGCCTCGCGCTTGCTAGGCAAGTGCTCTACCACTGAGCTAAATCCCCAACCCTCCCTTTATCTTAATATTAATGAATTTTCACTCTGAAAACTTGCTTTGTCTTGATAAAGTTCTTTTAGTTTTTTTTTTTTTTTTTAAATAAAAACTGCAATTGTTCCGTGTAGAATGTTGTTTGAACAGGCAGAGAATGTTTGCAAGATTCCTCTAGGTGTCTCAGTGGTGGTGTTCAGGAGCCTCGGGGGCAGCCGGAAGGGAGGTGCTGTATGTCAGCACTGCAGAGCAGTCCCAACCCAGTCCATCCACAATGGCTGAAACCCGTCTTGACGTGATGTAATGGATAAATGACCACTGGAAAAAATAAACCAAAGAGCTGCAGTGTACTTCGTCTTTCACCTTTATAAACCATGATTTATGGATAACTTGTCAGTTTTTCCAAAGGTTGGTATATCAGTGTTTGGAAACATCAAGTGTTCATTTGGAGTGGGCAGAGGTAACCTCACCCAACTGCCTTTCAATAAAATTAATGAAATGCAAATAAATAAATAAATAAATACATAAATACATACATACATACATACATACATACATAAATAATAAAGGACTCCTTTTCCTCTTCATTGGCTTACAGCATGGTGGTCTGATCATTCTCGCGTGGAGTATCCTGGGTCAGATCATTTCCTGGGCTTCATGGGATGCCCTGCTGGTTAGACATCACGAAAACCCCAACACTTCTGGACTAAGAAGAGTTAAACAGTAGAGAATGAAGGCACATTGACATTTGGTTGTATTTTGGTTCTGCTGTTTGTTTGTGTGTTTGTGTAGCCCAGGCTCACAAACTCTCTCTGAAGCCACAGTGTGGGATTTTTCCTGGGGAGACGCCACACAACCATCTATCTGTCCACCCCACTTGGGAATTAGAAAGGAGGGTGCCAGGGTCTAACTTGATGAACCGATGAGTTTATTAGGGCTACTTACAGGCGTGGAAGTGGTGGTGAGGGTTACTTCCTGGAGCCTGGAGGGGGGGAAGCATGGATGACAGCTCCCTGTGGCTGTACAGGTGGAACGCCCTCCCTTCCAATTAGCAAGGCTCAGCTTATGTTCCCTAGGGGCTCCTGCCAGACCTCAAGGGTCAGAGGACATGTGTCAGAGCCCATCAAGACAGAGGGCACGTGTGAGGGCATGTGTGAAGAAGGCTCATGCTCTCTAGTCACTCAGACCTCCAGGGCGTCTGCAAGGGGGCTATAATTAGGTCAGAATCATCACTTGATGGTTTCAGCAAAGATGGCGGCTGTTCTCCATAGAACAGGAGCCAAGGATGACCTCGAGCTTCTTTTTAAATTTTTATTTATTTAAAAGACAAAGAAATGAGAGAGAGAGACAGAGACAGAGAGACAGAACTTTCAGAAGTCAGTTCTTTCCTTCTACCATTCCACTACATGGGCTTCTGGGGTTGAACTCAGTTCATCAGATTTGCAAGCAGGCCTCTTTTATCCACTGAGCTATCTCACCAGTCTGTCTTTGAACATCTGCTCCTCCTGTCTCCACCTCTCCAGTGCTGGGATGCCAGGCACATGACACCACACCCGGTTTAGGTAGGGATCGAACTCAGGGCTTCATGCATGCTAGGCAAGCACTCTGCTGACCCAGCTTCAGTCTCAGCCCCTGCGGGCTTTTCATTTCTTTCTTTCTTTTGTTTTGTTGTTTTGAGGGGGTGTTCTTTGTAGATAGCCTAAGCTGGTCTGGAACTTGCTATGTAGCTCAGGCTGGCTGTAACTGCCTCAGTTTCCTGAGTGCTGGGATTGCAGTTGTTAATCAGCATGTCTATCCTGAGACTGTTTGTGTGTGTATGTGTATCAGAGGGCACTATGTGTCCCTGTGGAGGACTAAGGGTAACTTGGGGAACCATCCTGTATTACTTTTACTTCCTTCTTGCTTCGCGGCTGGGATTTCCCAGGCTCCGCCCACCAGAGCTGAAAGCGCAGGCTGCCACCTGGTATTTTTATGTGGGGCTTGGGATTTGAATTCAGGACCTTCTGCCTGTGACTCATAATCTTAATCCCTGAGCAGTCTCTCCAGCCCTCATTTCTCCTTTTGGGACAAGGTCTCTCACTGAATCTGATGCTCACCAATTTTGGTCAGGCAGGCTGGCCAGCAAGTCCTAAGAATCCTCCTGCTTCCCCAGGAACAGGGATACAGATGCACCTAGCCAATACAGATGCACCTAGCTTTTCAGGTCTGCACATTATTTGTCTTGTATACATGCCTATCTTGCAGGCAGTCAGATGACAACTTTCAGAAGTCGGTTTTCTCCTCCCACCCTTTGGATTCTGGAATCTCCGACCTGTATAACTGCACACAGATGCCTTTACCCACTGAGCCCTCTCGCTGGGCCCCCACCTTTAATTCTGACATGAGGTCTCACTAACTTGATCACACTTTCCTGAACTCATACTGTAGCCTAAGGTTTTGAACTTGAAATCCTCTCTCGGAGCTGGACCTGTAAGCCTGGGCCGCTAGACTTGCCTTCCTCCCAGTGTCATCGCGCGAAATGTCTCTATTGAGTGGGAATGTGGCTCTGTAGGGAGAGTGCTTGCCTAGCATGCGTGAGGGCTGGTTCCAGCCCGGCCCTGCATCAGCCTCCTCTCTCTGCTCTGCTCTCTCCTCTCTCACTGTGAGCTTGCTCTGCCTCTTTTCAAATTTATTTATTTATTTATTTATTTATTTAAAAGTTAGAGAGACACCCCATCCTAAAGCTCAGGGAAATTTGTGGAAGAGGCGGCGGTAATATTGTAAGAGCCCACAGATGGGGAGGAGCAACGACACGCAAGATGCTCCACACAAGTTAGGGCCACAGTAGCCATAATTGGACTTTGCATGACCTGAGCAATGGCTGACATGTCAATGACCCCCCATAGTCTAGCATGGATCACAGGCACTAGGATCCTTAAAGCAAGGGATTAACAATCACAATAGTGTTCCCATACTAAAGGGGAGCCCAAGAAAGGGCTCTGGGCAATACCACTGAGTCCTGACACTTCACTAGAATGGAGGACCTAGAGGGAATTTTGACATTCACACTAAAGGATGCTCCAAGGAATGGGAGGGGGGAAAGGGAGGCCACTGGGAGAAAGGCAAGGAGGGGGGTGAAAGGAAAGGGAAAGGGGGGGAGGGTGCAAGGGGGACTGGGGAGGGGTGGAAGGAGGGATACTATAGCGATATAGTGTATAATTGGGAAAATAAATAAATAAATAAATAAGAATTTTTTAAAAAGAATATAAAACATATAGAGCACAGAGAAAAAAAAGTTAGAAAGAGAGCAAGAGCGAGAGAGCGAGCGAGAGAGAGAGAAAGAGAGAGATGCACACCTGCAACCTACATGCCATGGTACATGGATAGAGATCAAAGAGCACAGCTTTCAGAAGTCAGGTATGAAGATTGAACTCAGGTCGTCAGATTTGTACACAGGCTCCTTACCCACTGAGCCATCTCACCAGTCCTGTCTCTGCTTCTTAAATGCTAAAGTTATAATCGCTCTCTCATTCTCTGTCATACACACACACACACACACACACACACACACACACTGACCTCATTGTTAGACTGATCTGAACCATGGTAGGGAGCACAGGCGAGCCTGTAGCACTCCCAATCCCAGAGGACAAGGAAGACCTTCCCTTTCGGGCCAGGTGTGGCTCCAGCGCCTGTCATCATGGCACTTTGGACACAGAGGCCAGAGAACTGGTGGAACTGTGAAGTCAGCCTGGGTCACATTCTAGTCCTGGGCTAGGAAGGACTATGTAGCAAGATCATCTGATAAAGAAGGAAGAGGAGAAGGAAGAGGTGGAAGAGGAGAAAAGGAGGACAGAAGGAGAAGAAGAGGAAGAAGAGGAGAGGAGGGGAAGGAAGAGAAAGAGAAGGAGAAGGAGGAGAAGGAAGAACAGGAGCAGGGAGGAAGAGGAAAAGGAAGGAAAGGAGGAGGGGGAGGAGGAAGGAAAGGAGGAGGAAGGAAGATAGTTTATCCGTTGAGGAAGCTCCGTGGGTCAGGCCCCTGCCTGCCAACCTGGTGACCTGAGTTCCACCCCAGAAGCCCATCTGAGGCAGGAGAGAGTTGACTCCCAAAAGCTGTGACCCCCCCACACGTGCCCCATATAGAGCATGTGTGAACCTCTGCTCATTTGCTTTCCCTCACTTCTGCCTTCTCTTTTAAAATTAATTATTAAAATGTATATTTTTAAAAAGTGTTGGAGACTTGGTTCAGTTGATAGAGTGCTGTCTGGCATGCCCAACACTGCATCTACCGAGTGTGATGGTGCATACACTCCTGTGGTGCCAACACATGGGAAGTAGAGACGGGAGGATCAAAAGTTTAAGGTCATCCTTGGCTACGTAGCAAGTTTGAGGCCAGCCTGGACTACACGAGACCCTGTCAAAATAAAATAAAATATAAAATAAAATTAAAAAAGCAAAGCAAAGCAAAACAAAACAAAACAAAACGGGGGCTGCAGAGATGGCTCAGCAGGTAAAGTACCTGCTTGGAAACCTGGGGATTTGAGTTCGATCCTGGAAGCCCACATGGTGGAAGGAAAGAACTGACTTCTGTAAGTAAATAAACAGATTCAACAGGGAGAAGGGCCCCAGGCCTGTCCTCTGGAGGAATTAGGAAGCTTTGTCCTGGACTTGGGCTGGCCCTGGGTGTTTTAAGAAACATCAACGCTATTCTGCTTTGTTTGGCCCCTGAGGGCTCACAGATAGTGGCTGGAATGTCCAGTGCCTTTCGTTTGGGAGGTGGGAAGGTCGAAAGGGGGCCAAGACTGGCAGGCATGTAAGGGGGGGGGTGCTTGTGCAGTGGGGACGAGGGAGGGCCGTGATCTCTTCTACCTTAGCAGCCCGTCTGTCCTTGTGTCTATCTTGGTTCCGATACAGTCTCAGGGTGGCCTTGCGAATCGCTTGTTTAGACTCTGTGAGCGCTGTTTATGTTCAGTGGAGAACGTCTCTGCTCAGGTGCCAGCTGCCGGGGGCTGTTTTTTCTTTCACCCCCCTCTCCCGGCTGTGGGGGTGGGGGTGGGGGTGTGTCTGCAAGGACGGCTTGTCCACAACCTTTTTCAGTCCTGTTTAATGTTGGAGCCAGATGCCCGGAGCTCCCCTGGGGATAGCAGTGAGCAGTCCTTTGCTGTACGTGAGTGTGCCAGACTTTGCTCCTTGGGGGTGTTGAAAGGATGTTACCCCCAAATAGCCAAGGGTTCTACTATCAAAAAAAGAATGTTATTTTCAGGGACTGGGGGAGGTGGTTCAGTCAGTTAAAGTGCCCGCGGAGCAGGTAGGAGGACCTGAATTTGGAGGTCTAGCACCCGTAAAAATTTTGTTTTGTGTGTGTGTGTGTGTGTGTGTGTGTGTGTGCGCACTTGTGTGTGTGGTGTATGCACATATATATGCATACACATGTAGAGGCCAGATGTTGACATCCAGTGTCTTACTCAGTTGCTCTCCATTTTATTTTTTCAGGCAGGATCCACTGAATTTGGAGTTCACCAATTCAGCTAGACTGGGTGGCCAGTGCACCCCAAGAAGCTTCCTATCTCAGACTTCCCTAACGCTGTGATTACAGGTATACACCTGTGTGTGTGTGTGTGTGTGTGTGTGTGTGTGTGTGTGTGTGTGTGTGTGTGTGTTGAGCTGCTAGGAATGGAACACACAGTCTTGTTGTTACAAAGCAACCGCTCTACTACTCAGCTACTCGGATATGGAGCATGATAACTATTGTTTGAACCAAGATAGAGACGTGGACAAGAGGCCAAGACAGAAACAGGCAGAGACAAGAAAGGGCAGAGTTAGAAGAAAAGACAGAAGCAAAGGGGATAAATGAAATAGAAAAATACAGATGGAGGAAGATGTGATTTAGTGTTTGCCTAGAGCACAGGAAGTCCTGAGTTCAATCCTCAGCACTGCATAAAACTAGATTTTTGTGGCCGGTGCCTGAAGGCCAGGGCTGGGAAGGCTCATCTTTAGCTACATAGGGAGTTTGAGGCCAGCCTGGGGTACATCATGAGATTCTATCTCAAAAAATAAATAAATAAATAAAATAGTCTTTGGGTGCCTGCCCCTCATGGCACTCCACTGGTGGAATCCGTGAGTTAGTTTCTAGCTCCTTGCCTCTCTGGATTTCACGTCTGGAGTCCAGAGTTCTCCAGGGTGCCCTCGCCCTTCATGACACTCCACGCCTGGAGTCCACGAGTTCCCTTCTTTCTCTCCTCTAATAAACTCTACCTTAATCCTCAAAAAATTAATTTTTGAACTATTTACAAAGATTTGCTTTAAGATCAGACGAAATTCTTTAGATGCAGACAGGAAGATGGAGAAAGAAAGACGGCAGGAAGCGACAGAAGACTCGTTAAGGAATTGAAGGGATTTGGGGACAGAGAGGGACAGAAGTGAAGAGAGGCAAAGATCGGAGTCCAAAAGGGGCCAGGAGAGGCACAGGGGCGCACAGAGGAAAGAGGCCAGGCTGGCGCGGGCCTGTAGGGCGCAAAGGCTCTTGTCCGCGCGCGGCCCGGGTGGCCCGGCCGGGGACAAAGACTGAGCCCCGGGGGGCGGGGGCCGCGATGGCGCCGGCCGCGGAGGGCGCGGACGAACTACAAGTCCCAGCAGCTCCCGCTGCGGCCTTCGGCCGGCCCCTCTCGCTCCCCGGGAGCGCCTGGCGGGGCGGCTGGGCCGAGGGGGCCGCCGGCGGGGCTGGTGGGAGGGGGGGCTTCCTGCAGGCCCGGGGGGGGGGTCGCTGGCGGCCAGCGCGGGTGCAGCGGGCCGGGCAGGGGCAAGGGGCATCGGGTGAGTGTCCCTTAGGGCGGATCGGGCCGGATTGGGGTGGAAGATCAAGGGGTGACTTGTGTGTGGGGGGGGTCCCCTTCTCTGTGCAGAAAGCGGGGCGCGGCCCAACCCCCCCCCCCGCTCTAGGCGACCTTTATTCACACTGAGCGCCGCACGCTGCTAGGACGGGCGCGGTGGGAAGAGGGTCCCATGATGCGCTACCGCGGGTGGGTGGGTGTGGGCCCCTCAAGTGCTGCGATCGCGAGAGGACTGGGGCTCCCGCCTGCTGTAGAGACTGGGGCGCGAGACTTCTCGCTTCCTGGGGTTCCTTTTTCTTCCAAAAGCCCAGAGAAACCCAGGGTATTGTTTTCCTCCACCTCCAGCCAGGGTTGGGGGGCACTTTAGTGGTCCTTTACTTCGTGGTGCATGTGCGTGCTCGTGTGATTTATCTCCAGGGGCCCAGGAAAAAAACCGCTATTGTTCTCTCCCCCCCTCCCGTCACCCCGCCCAGGCTTGGGATACAGAGTTCTAAAAGCCTCTTCGCAAAAGGTGGTTGGGGGGGTGCACCTGCCTCCCCCAACTCTCCTCAAGGGACTGAGGGCTTTTTCTCCTTTTCCATCTAAGAAGTGAGAGTTATTGTAGACGCTACTTCCTTCAGAGCCTTGCCCCTCTCCCCCACCCCCACCCCCAGCACCCCGGAACTTAGAACAGAATCCCAAGTGTTGTTTCTGTGTATATTTCAATTAAGTGGTCAGGGTCGAAACTCTCCTGTTCAACCCCCAAGCTATGAGGTTGGAGCTTTGTAGGTTCCCCTGACCACCTCTAGAATTCCCGTCTACCTCTCCCCAGTTACCCCCTCCCCCCAGGTAAGAATTACAGTTGCTCTATCTCTCCATCTGTCCCCAGGCCATGGAGTTTTGGACTCAATTCAAGAACTCTCCCTGAAGAGGGAACACAAGTGTACTGCCTGTCTCTAGCTAATACAGTCCCTAGCCTCCACTCTTGGCTAATGAGGTACATACATGCCTCTCTTGGCACCCCCTTCCTCACCAGGAGAGGTTCTGTGTGTGTCCTCTCTCCCACCCCCTTTAGATAGCTTGTTGCTGTATAGCTCAGGCTGGTCTCAAACTTTAGAGAGAGAGAGTGTGTGTGTATGGCACGGCTTCTACCATTTGAGCTTTTTGGAGATGGAACTCCTATCTCAAGGATTTTTAAATTTTTTATTATTATTATTATTTATTCAACTGTGCGCATGTATGTGTGTGTGTGTGTGTGTGTGTGTGCGTGTGTGTGTGTGTGTTTTAAATTTTTTTTTTTTATTCATTTGTGCATGGAACCACCATGGACACCTCCACCTCCTCCTGTTTACTCTGCCTCAGGATTCACAGGCTCTGCCCTACCAGGGCCAGAAGCGCAGGCCACCCCCGCTTCCTTCTGAGGTCTATACATGGGATCTGGGATACCAAACCCAGGACCTTCTGCCTGCAAGGCAGAGGCTTAACCCCTGAGCCACCTCTCCAGCCCTATCTCAAGGATTTTGATTAAGTGCCTGAGTGGCCGAGTTCTCTCTCTGGCCCTCAAACTTTATAAAAGTAGTTCAGGCTGGCATGGGACAGTGATCTTTGGCCACCCTAAGGCTTGGAATTCTTAAGGGCTGGGGTTATTATGGGGGTATACCATAAGTTTCCTCACTTTTATCGCTAACTTAGGGAAAAGACCTTGAGGTGGTTCTCTCTAGGAGAGACTACATGTGGTCTCCTCCCCAGGATGCAAACAGAGGTCCCTATGTTCTCCCCACAAGGGACCCACAAGGAGGGGGTACCATATGTCAATCATTCTACCTCTGTAAGGATTAAATCCCAAGCCCCTCCTCGCTACCAGGGATCCCCAAATCTATCATCTCTCAAGGTGGGATAGAGAATTCCCACCTTGTGTTCAGGAGAAGCAAAGGATCTGATGACACCCATCTTCTTCCCCAGAAGTGGACCCCAGTTGTCAGGGGTGCCATATCTAAATCTCTGCCTTTCAGAGAAGCTAAGCTTCCCCGCCCAGATGGGACTGGGGTGGTAGCTTAGTGGGTAGGGCACTTGCCTAGCATGCATGAAGCCCTGACACGGAGGTGGGTGCTTATAATCCTAGCTTGGGGGAGAGAAGGGGAGGATGAGAAATTCAAGGTTGTCTCCAACTACATAATGGATTTCTGAGCTACGTGAGACCCTATCACCAAAACGAAACCAAGTCAGACAGGATGAATTCTTTTCCCTGACTAGATCTGGCATTGAAAGGGGAGGGTCCACTCTGCACTAGGGAGCTGACTGGGGTGTGAGTTAGAATTCTGTGGAGTCAGGCCAGGACAAAATTCCATGCTTATGCCAGAGGGACTTTGGGGGAGCCCCAGACTGTACTCTCTTCCTCTCCCATCTCAGAACCTCCTTCCTTACCCTGTAGATCGGGTCTGAGAAGTCTCAAGTGGTTCTACTTTCAAGATGAGGCGCTCAGTCCTGGTGAGGAACCCAGGCCACAAAAGCCTGCGACCTGTGTACGCACCCCTCGATTCTGACTCTGACGACCTGGACCCCAGCCCCAAAGACACCGACCCTATTTCTGAAGACCTCAACACTGTCTCAGAAGATGTGGATCCCAGCTGTGAAGCCGTGGACCCTGATGCCGAGGGAGCCCCGGCATCTATCTTGGGGAACCCGGACTCGGATCCTCAAGATCCAGACCTCATGTCTTCAAGTTTTGACCTGGATCCAGATGTCATCGGCCCCGTGCCTCTGATTCTCGATCCCAGCAGCGACACCTTCAGCTCTGCCGCTCCGGACGCGGACCCCCCTCCCTCCACCCTCACTGTCCCTGCCAACGCCTCCGCCCCCGAGGAGGTCTTGGCCACCAATTCCGATCCCGTAGTCCTCCAGGTCCCGGCCAGTCCTCCCCGCCCTTTTTCCTGTCCCGATTGTGGGAGAGCCTTCCGGCGCAGCTCCGGGCTCAGCCAGCATCGCCGTACCCACAGTGGGGAGAAGCCCTACCGGTGCCCCGACTGCGGCAAGTCGTTCAGCCACGGTGCCACCCTGGCCCAGCACCGGGGCATCCACACCGGGGCACGGCCCTACCAGTGCGCGGCGTGCGGCAAAGCGTTCGGCTGGCGCTCCACGCTGCTCAAGCATCGCAGCAGCCACAGCGGCGAGAAACCCCACCACTGCCCGGTGTGCGGCAAGGCCTTCGGCCACGGCTCGCTGCTGGCCCAGCACCTGCGCACGCACGGTGGCCCGCGCCCCCACAAGTGCCCGGTGTGTGCCAAGGGCTTCGGCCAGGGCTCGGCGCTGCTCAAGCACCTGCGCACCCACACCGGGGAGCGGCCGTACCCCTGCCCGCAGTGTGGCAAGGCCTTCGGGCAGAGCTCGGCGCTGCTGCAGCACCAACGCACGCACACGGCCGAGCGGCCCTACCGCTGCCCGCACTGTGGCAAGGCCTTCGGGCAGAGCTCCAACCTGCAGCATCACCTCCGCATCCACACGGGCGAGCGGCCCTACGCCTGCCCGCACTGCGCCAAGGCCTTCGGGCAGAGCTCGGCGCTGCTGCAGCACCTCCACGTGCATTCCGGAGAGCGGCCCTATCGCTGCCAGCTGTGTGGCAAGGCTTTCGGCCAAGCCTCCAGCCTCACCAAGCATAAACGGGTGCACGAAGGCGCCGCCACAGCTGCAGCAGCTGCGGCCGGGCTGGGCCTTGGGCCCAGCTTGAGCCCCACAGCTGGGATGAGACCCGGGCAGGTCGCCTTCCTGGGTCCGGATGGCCTGCCGGTGCTCGGAGCTGGCCTGAGTCATAGTTCTGATGAGAAGTCGACCTGCGGTCCTGACCCAGCCTCTGAGTTGGGGTCCCCCCCCAATTCCAACCCTCCGACGGTCCCCAGCCCTGATCTTGTCGAATTTTCCGATCCTAAGCCCCTTCACCATGTACCTGACCTTGTGCCCAGCCCTGATCCCAACCCCAGAGACCCCTGCCCTCTCACCCACGACACCTCCAGCCCGCTCCCTGCTACTGGAGAGAGTCCAAAATGGGGAAAGGGGCAGGAGGCTTTCGGGGGCCCCGATGGCTAAAAGGGGTGCCAGTAACCAAGGTTGTCTGGGAAGGGTGTGTCGTGTGATTAGTAAAAATTCTCTCACTGTGTTTTGGCTCTGTGTCATGGCTTGACGTTTTCACTTCCTGTCCTAACACAATTTTGCCCTGCACAGAAGGAAAATGTGTCCAGGGCTTGCCAGATCCTCCTGGCTTCGCAGGTTCCGCGTGCAAGTCCTCACGGGAGTGTGGGTTCTTCTCTCCCTTCCTCCATGTGAACTCACCACTATAGTCAGGAGGAAACGGGTTTGTCTTTAGCTTTTCTTCCAATGCTGGAATCGCTTCCCGGCTGATCAGGCAGTAGCAACTTTGGAGGAATCCATTTAGACTACAACGATACATTGTAGTTGCACACTGAAGTCAATGTTACACATTTATGTGCTCCAGGAATTTGATGTGGCCCTGTGTGCTAGCGCATCAGTCTATGGTCGAAACACTGCTGGTCGAGGCCGACGACTAGAGCATTTAAGGCCAGCCTGGGCTGCGTATGGAGGACCCCTTTCACAAAGCAAGACAAACATTTTAATGCCTTTGGTTTCTTTTTTGTTTTGTTTTCTTTTGAGGTGAAAAGTCTGCTTTGTAACCCAGGCTGGCCTCCACCTTGTGGCTATTCTCCTGCCTACGCTTAGGGGGTGAGCCACCACAAAACTGTGATATCTGTAGATTGATGGGATCATTGAGAAATTCAAAAATATACTTACGGTAATTGCAGGTAACAGCATAACAAGACTTCTGATTAGATAGAAGGATCACTCTCCCCAAGAGTGTTTGGTTTCCTTCCTTCTTTTCGTCCTTTCCTTTCTCCCTTTCTCTTTCTCCTTTTGTAGCCTTGAGGCATTTTATTTTTATTTCATTACAAACATTGATGCTCATATACTTTAGTCTTTAGCTTGACTTAATCCCTCTTTTTTTTAATTTTTTTTTAATTTTTTTTTAAATTATTTATTCAATTGTGTGTGTGTACGTATGTATGTGTGTGTGTGCGCGCGTATGTCTGTGTGTGTAGAACCACGGACGAATTCGGGAACCACCATGGACGCCTCCACCTCCTTCTGCCCTGGGATTCACAGGCTCCGCCCTACCAGGACCAGAAGCGCAGGCCGCCCCCGCTTCCGCCTGGCATCTATACGTGGGATCTGGGATCCGAACTCAGGACCTTCCGCCTGCAAGGCAGAGGCTTAACCCCTGAGCCACCTCTCCAGCCCTTAATCCCTCTTTTATGTCATTGATGTTAGGCTGTTATGTAGGAGGTCCGGGTGATTTAAGAGCAACGATTCCATAATAAGCCTCTCTTATCTTTGTTGTATTGGCAAGAGGGCTGATATTGCTTCCCTTCTTGTCAGCTGATGTTGCTTCCCTTCTTGTCATTTGGGGTTCACATCCACCTCTCTAGCAGTCACCACTGAAGGCAGGTTTTGGTAGACTTTGAAAAACCTGTTTTGCTGGCTGCTCTGCAGCTTCACAGCTCATAAAACCTAGCAGCCTGCAAATTCCACGACAGTGATCAGCCCAGCTGCCACCACTGTACTGGTCATGACTCAGCTGTGTTTCCTATTCCTGCTGGCCCATGGTCACCCAGCTGGGAGACCATGGCCACCAACGTGGACCTATTCAGAGAAAGCAATCAGCTGCTGTCAGGAACAGGCTACCCAGGTACTGGGTGGAGGGGAGACACAAAATGCTGAAAACCCTGGTTTTGTCTTTGAGGCAGAATCTCACTACATAGCCCCAGTCCATCTTAAAAATCTATCCTCCATGTGGGCCACCATATCTAGGCTTGTGTGTGTATGTGTGTATGCTGTATATAAGAAGGCACTTGAGAGTAATGTGTGTGCCTGTGGAGACTCAAGGGTGACATTATCCTGGATTGTTCTACTTCTTTCTTACTTTGCTCTGAGGTTTCCCACATTCTCTCTTCCAGGGCCAGAATTACAGGCTGCGGTCATATCCAGGAGCATTTTTTATGGGGATCTGGGGATTTGAACTCAGGTCCTTTTACTTTCAAAGCAAAGGCTTTCACCCCTG
Source organism: Typhlomys cinereus (assembly GCA_023101885.1). Lineage (NCBI taxonomy): Eukaryota > Metazoa > Chordata > Mammalia > Rodentia > Platacanthomyidae > Typhlomys > Typhlomys cinereus. Next base: position 3,471,806 of record JALPQD010000009.1, on the reverse strand, counting down.
AGCCATCTCCCCAGCCCCATACCTGACTCTTTTTTTTTTTTTTTTTAAGGGAACAAGGGGTTTATTTCTTTACTGCAGTCCTGACTCTTGAGGAAGGATTTTTATAATAACTTCAATATCATTAAATACTTAATACTGTTTGCCAAGCCTTTATTGGAGACAGGGTGTGATGTAGTCCAGGAATTCTCCTTACAGTTGAGGATGATCTTGAATTCCTGATGCTGCTGCCCCCGCTTTGAGTGCTGGGCTGGCAGGTATGGGCCCTGTGCTTGTTTTATGGCACGCTGGGGATGGTATCCCAGACTTAGTGCAGGGCAAGCACTCTCAGGAGGGCAGCTACAGCTTCAGCCCTCTGTGATGCTCTTGGAGTCTCTCATTTAATCCTTTTGGCAGCCCAAAGAGGAAGATGACTCTCAGCATCTTTATTTGCAGATTAGGAGGAATATGGAAAAATATGTATACAAGGAAATAGGAGCAGACAGGATTTTAAGGTTTTGAAAAACAGAAGAAATGGTTTAGACTTAAATTTCCTGCCCTATGGAGCCTTTTTTTTAAATTTTATGTATTTTATTTATTTTTCTGTGTGTATGTGTGTGTCAGAGGATACTATGTGTCCCTGGGGAGGACCAAGGGTGACTTCAGGCATCATCCTGGATTGCTTCTACCTCCTTTTGGCTTCTCTCTGGGATTTCCCAGATTCCTCTTTCCAGAGACAGAGCTTCAGGCCACCACCATTTCTCCCTGGGATCCGGGATCTGAACTCAGGTCCTTCTGCTTGTAAGGCAGAGTATTAACCCCTTGAGCCATCTCTTCAGTCCTTAAAAAATTTTTATCAGTTGATTTGTTGTAAACGGAAAAGGAGAAGGAATGAGATTGGGGATTAAGGAGTGAAAATACCATAAATTTACTATATTTAGGTATGCAACACACAAAAAACATTTTACCTGAGAGAGACAGAGAGAGAGGGGAGGCATGTGAATAGATGCCGGCCATGGTACAGGGGTGGAGGTCAAAGGACAACTTTCAAAAGTCTGTTTTCTCCTTCCACCATGTGGGTTTCAGGGGATCCCAGGTTTATGAGCAATCGGTTGACTCACTGAACCATCTCGCAGGCCCTGGAGCCTGCGTTCTTAGTTTACAGCCAGACAGGCTTCAAGGGTCAGAGTATCACTAAGACGGTGACTGGACGCAGTTGGGGATGTACATGAGAAGATGGGAATTTGCCTTTTGCCAGAGCCTTGGGAAGCCGCCAGAATATTGTAGCAAAAGATTGATAAGAGCTCTTTGAAGGTGCTTCTCTCTGGCTGACGGAGAGACAGGGACAGGAAAACAGAGTGCGGGGTTGCAGTGGTGGCCAGAAAGTCTGGGGTTGGGGGGGGGAAACAGCCCGCTGTGCTCCAGAGGTACGGGTAAGCGACCCTACGTGGTTTAGGAAATAGGGTTTACGGTGGGTCGGACGGGAGGGGGAAAACGAAGTAAAGTCTCAGAAGAACCAGACACCGCGGAGGATAAGGGGTCACGCTCGGGACACGGAAGTTAGGCATGCGATGACCTAGAGGTGGGGCCGCCGCATTCTGAGCCAGCTCACGTGACCCCAGGCCTTCCCTGTGAAGATCGGCGCTAGGACCCGCGAGCAGCCGGAGAGGCGGAGAAGGGGCGTCCTGGCGCAGTGGGCGGGGCCTGCGTGTCACGTGGTCGGGCCGGCGGACCAGGGAGCTGGTCCTGTGGCGGCGGCGCAGGTCAGCTGATGCGGGAGGGTTTGAAGCGGCGCCGGGAGGGAGCGAGGCGGCGGTGACGGCGGCGGTGACGGCGGGGGGCGCTCGGACCCCTGAGGCGCGTCAGCCCCGCGATCGCCGCCCCGCCATGGCCGCCGCGCTGGGCCGGCGCGGCTCAGGTGAGCGCGGGCGGCGGGCGGACGGCTCCCGGCCTCTGGGTGCTGCGGCCCAGGGCTGGCGTGCCAGGCGGCGGGCCCTGGGAGGGCACGGGCGCCTCCGATCTCGGGTGGCGTGCGTGCATTAGCATCCCCGACCTCGGGCGGCGGGCGTGCATTAGCATCCCGGACCTCGGACGGCGGGCGTGCATTAGCATCCCCGACCTCGGGCGGCGGGCGTGCATTAGCATCCCCGATCTCGGGCGGCGGGCGTGCATTAGCATCTGCGACCTCGGGCGGCGGGCGCCAGCGTCCCCGACCTCGGGCGGAGGGCGGACACATCACGGTGGGCGAGCGTGAGCATCCGCGAACTCGGGCGGCGAGCTCCCTGCTTCCCCTTCCTACTGCGGGGTGCAGGTGTCCCAGTTAGCCGTCCCCTGGGAGGGACACATGGGCATTCAGCCCCCACACCCTGGGATGCGGGTGGGCACCAGCATCTCCAACTTCTTCGGTGAGTGGGCAGGTGTGCTGGCGCATCAGCGTCTCTGATCTCAGGCATCCAGTATCCACACAACTATTAGCACCTAGGTGTTGGTGGTAGTGGTGGGCACCGGCTTTCCGGAACTATCACAGGATGCAGACTTCACACCCCTTTCCCACGAGCGAAAGAGACAGACTGACAGTTCTTAGAACCTGGGCAGTGGATAGACCCTAGCCTCTCTGACCCGGGCCCACGGGCAGCCGGCTTTCCTTAATTACTCAGCTGCCTAGTGGGAGACAGATGAGTGTGGATGCTCCCTGAAACCCGGAGCAGAGGTTGGGCAGCAGCTACAGGGTGGGTGAGCTCTGGCTTTGACCAATGCAGACTTAGCTGCTTGGTAAAAGAGCGTTGGGGACCAGAGGCCTTGGCTTCTCCAGACTCAGCCAGTAGATCGCTTGGTAACTACTGTTTGGGCGTCTGGGGTGCGGCTTGGCTTGCACGTCACCATACCTGACTTGATTACTGTTTCCCAGACCTGTAGAGTCATCTTCTGGCACCTGGTTTTGTTGGTAAACAGGCAGCGGGCAGGCTGCCAACTTCTCCCTTTAGGGCAGTATTTAGAGACCGAGTATGGGAGATGTTTTGTTTGCTTTGAATCAAGACGCTTCACTCTGTAGCCAAGACTTGGTCTTGAACTTGCGACCCTCCTGCATCAGCCACTGGCTAAAAATCACGCTGATCCTGTTGAGTTTGGTTTTCTTCCTTCCTTGACTTGTTTCTCACAGCGGGTTGAGTCTGGGGTCTTGTGCTTGAAGTACCTTCCCACGGAGCCAAGTTCCCCTGTGGATCTGAAATTGATTGCTCAACTCTGTTGGTGCTCAGCGAGGTGCATGTGAGAGACCTCAGACTTCCTTTTTTTTTTTTTTTTTGTAACCAGAGAGCAAATAAATGCTGTTTCTCTAAACTGGCCAAGCTGTAGAGATGGCCTCCCTGAATCTGGGCCACTAACCCAAGTTCAATTCTACAAATTGCAGTCTTTTTTTTTTTTTTTTTTTCAGCATGAAAGAAATTGAGAGAGAGAGAAAGAGAGAGAACATGCATGCTATTGTGCACGGGTGGAAGTCAGAGGACAACTTTCAGAAGTCCTCTCCACCATGTGGGGCTTCTGGGGATCAAACTCGGTTTTCTAGGCTTGTGAGCAGGTTCTTGAACTGCTGGGCCCTATTGCTGGCTCCACAGACCTCTTCTAAAGTGGTAAATGCCCAGCTTCTAGGCCTTCCGGAAGCTTGATATCTCATGGGAAACCTGCACTAAAACCTGACATGTTGATCTCTCCGAGGGCTGGCTGGGGACTCCCCCACACTGGTCAGGGCTGTGGTTCTAACTCAGAATTACTCATGCCTTTGGCTTCCTACCCAAGCCGAAGTAGACTTCCAGGCGAGGGTCACAGTTTGGCTATGTGAAAAGCACAGACTCTTGCAGCACCCAGCTGCCTCTGGGCGGCTGCAGGGCTGGGGGTGTGGCCCAGGGACAGCTTGCTAAGAGTGAGCAATGTACATGCCCCAGAGTTCCGTTCCAAGCTTTGCACATCAAATAAGAAACCGAAAGAAATCTAGTTTTGTGATTTTTTTCAGATAGAGGACCAGGCCCTGGGGATTAAAAAAAAGGGGGGTCACCCTAGACATGGTGATACATGCCTGTCATCCCAGCACTTGGAAGGTGCTCTGTGTGTGTGTGTGTGTGTGTGTGTGTGTGTGTGTGTGTGTGTGTGTACGCGTGCACCTATATGAGAGCACACCTGTGGTAGTGATGTGCATTTTGAGCCAGGTCTGGCTTCTTAGCTCAGGCTGGCCCAAAACTCGCAATCCTCCTGCCTCTGGCTCCTACACTTGGGATTATAGGCATGAGTCACTTCTGCTCCTTGAGTCGAGCCTCGAGCTGAAATGACCAAGGTCCAAATGACCAAGGTCCTTCTTGACTGCCCAAATTGGTCTTCAGAGAAGCTGCAGGATTTCAGCGGTAGGGGTAGATGATTTTATTTTTTTGGCTTATTTATTTTTATATGTGTGCATGATGTGCGCGTATGCCACAGGGAGGGTGCGGAAGTCAGAGGGCAACTTTCAGGCGGTCAACCTTCACATAGCCTTCGGGGATCGAACTCAGGCCGTCAGTGCACTGAAGTGTCTTTACGTGATGAGCTATCTCACCGGTTCTGTCGATTGGAACCTGGGTTTAATATCTCTTTGCCAGAATCCTTAGAAAAGTGCCATGAGTCTGGAATTGTCCCTAGGAGTGTGTGTGTGTGTGTGTTAACATCTACACACATGACTTCTGGAATCTGGTCACCTCAGTGAGTTGGCTGCACATGTCTTTCATTGTTATTAATGACTTGGGGATTTAGTTGACTGGGGGGGTGTCTTGCTCTGCCTCGGGACTGGCTTGAGACTCATTAAACTTGACCTGTGGGTCCCCTGGCCTCCACTTTGGCTTGCAGAGAGATGGGGCTTGAGTTATTGGCTCAGTGATCCAAGGAGCTGATTCACTCCCTTGGGTGGGAGTGGGGCAGGTCCTGATGAGCTCAAAGGTCACTGCTGGACCATGTTTGTCTGGACAGCACGGGAGTGTGACTGCTGTGTGTCAAGTTGACCTGGAGGCTGGAGTTGGGATCAGTCCAGGGGGCTTAGAGATCCTTCTGTTTTCCAGGATCAGGGTCTGGGCTGGCTATTTCCAGCTTTCTGATCTCTTGTTCAAAGCAGTAAAATAAAAGTAAAGTAGTCGAGAAACGATTCCAGAGCAAAGTACTAGTACAGCTCAGAAATATACTGTCAAAGGGATGTCGAGAGGGCTCAGTGGATAAAGGCGTCTGCTCACAAACCTGGGGACCTGAGTTCAATCCCCATAAAGCCCACATGACTGAAAGAGAGAACTGACTTCTGAAAGTTGTCCTCTGACCTCAGTCCCTTTGTCCCAGTTTCCTGTAGGGATTGGATTGCTGAGGGGTATAATGTAGGTGGTTCTTGAGTTTGATTGACAGGCGGGAATTACATAACCTTTTCTCCATAGCTGTTCCCTTCCCAAGGCTCATGTGATTACAATCAGAGTTGTGCATAGGCAGGAGCCTAGGGATTCCCCCCAAAAGTTCACCTGGAGGATACAGTTTGCCTCAAAACTAGTTCAGGCCAATAACATTCCCAAATTTGTTAGAACAGAAACTGTCCATCAGAGAACTTCTTATTAGACACTGTGTGTGTGTGTGTGTGTTCCCATGCACAGTGCATGCATGCAGAGCAGCAAGCAGCTGAATGATTCACCGCGTGACTCAAGGATGGAGCCTGCATCATCGAGGCTCAGCTTTTTTTTGTTCTTTTAGGACAAAGTCACTCACTAATTGACCTGGAACTCACTGCGTGGATCACCTTTGCTCACTGCAAGGGGAGGGTCTTAAAAAATGTTTTATTTATTTGTGTGTGTCAGAGGACACACACTGTGGAGGCCCAAGGGTGGTGACTTTGGGAATCATCCTGATTACTTCACCTCCTTATTGCTTCGCCCTGGGGTTTCCCAGGCTCTGTCTTCTAAAGCCGGGAGTACAGGCCGCTGGTGATACTGCATAGGATTTTTCATATGGGATCTGAGATCTGAACTCAGGACCTTCTACTTTGGAGGCAGAGTCTTAACCCTTGAGCCATCTCTCCAGCCCATAGGGAGGTTTTGATGGTTGTTTATTTAGATGTGCAGGGGGGTCCTAGGATGCTAGGCGGGTTATTTGAGGAGGTGCTGATAGGAGGCACACATGAACACCGCATGGGGGGGTTCCTGTGTTGCACCATCCAAAGAGAGGTCTGTGCCCAGCCCAAGTCTCATGGAGTCCCCTGCTGCCAGGCTGTTCCCTGCTGAGAAGCCAGCTCCAGCTGGCAGTTCTCTCGCGATCCCTGTGACCTCCTGACGTTAGCCAGCATCCCCTTCCTGAAGAAGACATGCTGTAGAGCCCCAGAGACATCCTGACTGCTCCGGTTTTGCAGCTGAGGAGGCTGCAACTTCAAAAGCCTGGTGATCAGGCCTGGGGGTGGGGGACAGGACCCTCAAGCCCTGCCGGGTTCCAAATGCCAGCTCTGGACCTCTGGGTCTAAGTAGGGCTGCTACACAGAGCCCGACGTGCTTGTGTTTTTCTAGGGCTTCACTCTTTCATATTTTATTAGAGACAGACAGAGAGAGCATGCGTGCCATAGTGCATCAGTGGACACTTTCAGAAGCCAATTCTCTTCCTGTGCCAGGTGGCTCCCGGGGGTGGCACTTAGCTTGCTGTTATCTTATTGGCTGAGCTATCTCACTGCTTCTTGTTTCTCTGGGGACAAAGTCTCAGTGGATGACTGACCGGGCACTCATTGGGCAGACCAAATGACCTGAACTTCCAGCCAGCTTCTGGCCTCCACCTCCCACGTGCGGGGGTGATGGCCCCGGCCACTCTGCCCAGCTTTACTTTTACTTTGTTGTAATTGGTTGTGTTGAGACCGGGGTGCCCAGGCTGGTCTTCCAAGTATTCGAGAACCCAGGGCTTGAACTCCTGATCCTCCTGCCTCCACCCCAAGGCTGGCACAACAGGCCTGTGCCACCACACCTGACCTATGGGGTTCATGTAGATGAACCTTGCCAGTGGGTCCCAGCCTCAGTTGGGTCTAATTGTGGACCTTTGCTGTTGTTTCCTTGTGTGGTGTACAGGGCTGGGCAGAGCTGGGCAGAAGGTGGGGGGGCACTGGAGGAGGTTGGGGGGGCAGGAGGCCAAGACAGCTGACAGCGCAAGTCCCCACGGTTGTCTCCTGTCCCCTCAGAGACCGAGCGACTGCTGATGCCCAGCCCCGGGTATGGGACCCAGGCGGGGGCTTCCCCTGCCCCGACCACCCCCCTGGAAGAGGAAGACCTCCGCCGCCGGCTCAAGTACTTTTTCATGAGCCCCTGCGACAAGTTCCGGGCCAAGGGCCGTAAGCCCTGCAAGCTGACGCTGCAGGTGGTCAAGATCCTGGTGGTCACCGTGCAGGTGAGGGGGGCATGGTCACTGGGCAGGTGCTACCCGCAGCCCTGAGCAGTGGGTGTTCAGACTTCCTCGCAGGCCCATAGAGGCCTCCGCTCTACATACAAGACCCCTATCCTGAGCCTCAGAAAGGTTGAGAGACTTGAGTGACATCACACAGCGACTGAGCACAGGATGGGATTGGAACCCAGTCTGATACTGCCCCTCCACCTCCTTCCCTTCAGCCAGTAGTGGTTCCAATTCTGGAGACTTGGGGTTTGCACAGAGCCCCCCACCCACTGCTGCTATGTGGTTCCAAGTACCCACTCCGTGCTGCACCTGGGGTCACCATGGTTTGCACAGACCTCGGGGAGAGGGCCTGGTTCCTTAGCAACAGCATGCACAAGTAGCCCGGGGCCGGGGCTCCAGGGCAGAGAACATGTCCAGCATGCTCCACGTCCTGGATTCTGGATTCTTTGGCATGCTGCAGTTCAATGGGTAGCGCTATCCGTGTGCAGGAATCCCTGATTCTATCCCCAGCACCTCAGAAGCCAGACTGACCTGCCGTCCCAGTACTGAAGGAGGTAGAGGCAGGAGGATGAGGGTTTCAAGGTCGTCCCCAACTCCACAATGAGTCGGAGGCCAGCCTGCACTTCTCAGACCTTGTTTCAAAGAAAACAAATGAACCAGCACAGGAAAGCAGGTGTCTGGCGCTGGTCCGGCCCCGCTGCACCTCAGATGTTATCCCTATGACCTGTTCTTTCTCCTTCCTCTGCTATGCTGTTGGGTTGGGCGTGGGGTGCCCTCAGTGCACCCACTTCTGCTGTGTGCCTTGGGTTGGGCGTGGGGTGCCCTCAGTGCCGACCACCTCTGCCCCCCTCGCCAGCTCATTCTGTTCGGGCTCAGCAACCAGCTGGTGGTGACGTTCCGGGAGGAGAACACCATTGCCTTCCGCCACCTCTTCCTGCTCGGCTACTCAGATGGGGCTGACGACACACTGGCTGCCTACACGCAGGAGCAGCTCTACCAGGCCATCTTCTATGCTGTGGATCAGGTGTGTGGCAGGGGCAGGGCAGGCCAGGGCTGGGAGGGCAATGACCAGATCTTGTAGCCCGACTCCTTGTCTGCCCATAGTACCTGCTGCTGCCTGACGTGTCCCTGGGTCGCTATGCTTATGTCCGGAGTGGTGGCAGCCCCTGGCCCAATGGCTCAGGGCTGGCTCTCTGCCAGCGGTACTATCACCGAGGCCATGTGGACCCGGCCAATGACACCTTTGACATCGACCCCCGTGTGGTCACAGGTGAGTAGGCAGAGCAGTGCGAAACTAAGGGGCCCTGATGGGGGGCCATGCTGCTGGCTTTTAAGTCTTGGCTCAGAGTGCTCTACTTAATTGTTGAGCAACAGCCCAACCTCCTCAGAGAAGGGCTGGGGGCGTGGCTCAGTGGTGGAGCGACAGCTTAGAGTTCAGTAAGGGCCAGGGGCGTGGCTCAATGTGGAGCACCGGCCAGGCATGTGGGAGCCTCTGGCAGCTAAGCAGCTAAGGCAGGGGAGGAGGCCCGTGGGCTGGCGGGAGAGCCGAGCAGCTGGGCCTCCCCTGCTCCCTGAGGCCCTTCCCTGGCTGCATCCTCAGACTGCATCCACGTGGACCCCCCTGACAGACCCCCAGACTCCTCCAGTGCGGATGTCACCCTGCTGGACATCGACTCCAGTTACAAGAACCTCACGCTCAAATTCCACAAGTACTGCCCTGCTTCCCCAGGGGCGGGAGAGAATGGGAGGGCGGCAGAGTGACCCTCATCTGCATCTGTGGTCACTCGCCTGACAGTGGAAGGCAGGGTTGCCACACACAGAGCTGGCTACAGTCTGCATGGGACAAGGGTGCTAGCCTGGGACTGGGTGGGTCAGCGGGGCCCCGCCCCTCACCCTAGCCTCCCCCCTAGGCTGATCAACGTCACCATCCACTTCCAGCTGAAGACCATCAACCTGCAGAGCCTCATCAACAACGAGATCCCGGATTGTTACACCTTCAGTGTCCTGGTGAGCTGCTACAGTGTTGGCACTCCTGACCCTCCCACACCCTTTAGAGGCATTCGAGCACTGGCTGAGGTGACATGTGGGTGGGGCAGAGGGGTTGCGGGTGGTGGGACTACTCAGCATGTGGGTGGGGGACAGGCCCTGGGGCACCCAGGCTCACCCCACCCCCACCTTCGCAGATCACATTTGACAATAAGGCGCACAGTGGACGGATTCCCATCGGCTTGGAGACCCAGGCCCACATCCAGGAGTGTAAGCACCCTAGTGTCTCCTCACATGGTGAGTCCCCTCCAACATACCCACCCACAGACTCTCTTTGACCTGTCTGGGCCTCGCCGGTGTCCCCAGTAGTGACGATCTTGCCCCCTGAGCCGCCGCATGGCCTGCGACCCAGGCCAGTGTTGATTAGGCTCCTTGGCCGGTCTTGAGGTTCCCAGCCAGCAGTCACTCTGGGAGCTGTGCGTGCTGGGGAAGGCCTGGAAGCCTACCCCCTGGGAGGCTGAGGTGGGAAGACTGGGCTATACAATCGTTTGAAGGCCAATCTGGTTAAAATCAAAACAGTCAGGCATCTTCTTGGCGATACAGTCCCTGTCCCCGGTTTCCTGGCCGTAGTTCAGTCCCTGCGTTGAGTTTCCTTGTCACCCCAGCACCGTGGAGGCTGAGGAAGGATCAGACATTTGGGGTCATCCTCAGCTGCACAGTGAGCTCCGCACCAGCCTGGGCTACACAAGACCCTGTCTTAAGACAAATGAGCTCTGGGGAGAATGCACTTGTTCTGTATTTTGGGGGAACCTGAGTTTGGATCCCTAGACTCCTAGGCAGGCAGCTGCCCATCCTCCCGACACTTGGGAAGGTGAGGCAGGGCATCAGAGTCCTTCTTGGCTGTGGAGGAAGCCGAGGGCAGCCTAGGTTTCCGAGACACTGTCTTCCAAACAAACAGGGCTGGGGGGTAACACAAGGGGAAAAGCCCTTGCCTTGGAAGCTAAGGGATCTGAGTTCAGGCCCCACATAAAAATTCCCATGAATTCAGGAGCAGCCTGAGAAACCCCAGGACAAAGAAAAAAGGAGATAGAAGCAACAATCCAGGGTGGTTCCTGATATTACCTTTGGGCCACCACAGGGACGCGCAGTGCCTTCTGACACACACACACATACGCATGCTCACACACTCACACACACGTTCACAAATACCTAAGTGTCAGGCACTGTAGTGCTTTTCCACTTGATTCCAACAGCACATGCGGTACAGCCTAGGGTTTCTTGCTCCCTCATACCCCAAACTGCAGACCTGTGTTAACCAGGGCTCCTGACTCCCCTCACACCACGTAACCTGAGCCTACAGACCCATTCAAAGCAGCTACACAGCTCCCAGCCCCCAAGCTGCCTGTGACCCCTGCCTCCCTCCTTCCCTCCCTTTGCTCAGGAGACAACAGCTTCCGGCTCCTGTTTGATGTGGTGGTCATCCTCACCTGCTCCCTGTCCTTCTTGCTGTGCGCCCGCTCACTGCTCCGGGGTTGCCTGCTGCAGAATGTGAGTCCCTGACGGGGTTGGGGGGTAGTTGGGGGAGATAGTGCCCGCCTTGCTCAGCCCGGGCCAGAGGGGAAGGCTGGCCGGAGGGGATGACTGGTGGCTGTACAGCAGGGTGCGGGCGTGTTAACGGCCCTTTACCCGGACCTCCCCCACAGGAGTTCGTATCGTTTATGTGGCGCCAGCGGGGCCGGGAGATCAGGGTGTGGGAGCGGCTGGAGTTCGTCAATGGCTGGTACATCCTGCTGGTCACCAGCGACGTGCTCACCATCTCAGGCACCATCATGAAGATTGGTATTGAGGCCAAGGTGGGCGCCCTGGGTCATGGGGGGTCCCTGGATCCTTGTTGTCTTAGAGCCATCTTCCTTCTGAGATGACCAGTGGGGTGACCTCCCACCCACTCTGGTCCCCAGAACCTGGCCAGCTATGACGTCTGCAGCATCCTTCTGGGAACTTCCACGCTGCTCGTGTGGGTGGGCGTCATCCGCTACCTGACCTTCTTCCACAAGTACAACGTGAGTCTCCTCCAGGGGGCTCCCGAGTGTGAGAACTCAGCAGTGAGTAGTTCTCCCCAGTACTCAGCAGTCCTCCCCAGCACTCAGCAGTGAGCAGTCTTCCCCAGCACTCAGCAGTCCTTCTGGGCACTCAGCTGTCCGTGCTGGCCATTGGCTGCTCAAAGCCTCTTTTGTAGACAGCATCTTGAGTTGCTTCCTTTACCTCCCAAGACTTGGATGACAGTTGTGCACCAGTTGTTTTATGCAGTGCTGGGGCTCGAACCCAGGGCCCATGCATCCTAGCCCTGCACTCCACCAACCAAGCTACATGCCTAGCTCATGAGCTTCTTTCTTGTCCCTGCCTATCTATGGCAAACATGTGTGACTTTGTCTTTGCGCGCAGGGGCGGGGGTGGGGGCGTGAGGGGGGACACGATCTGCTCCTTCAGTCAGCCCTTACAGCTGAGGCCATGACCGTCCACACTCTTGCAGCCCCTGCTGCCCCACTGCGCCCTCTGAGGGCAGCTGGGCCGTGGTTGTGCCCTCACTGCTCCCTTCCCGGCAGATCCTCATCGCCACGCTGCGGGTGGCGCTGCCCAGTGTCATGCGCTTCTGCTGCTGCGTGGCCGTCATCTACCTGGGCTACTGCTTCTGCGGCTGGATCGTCTTGGGGCCCTACCATGTGAAGGTAGGGGCTGCCATGCCGTGGGGCTCCCCTCCCCAGCCTCTCCACTGGTGACCCAGTGACCTGGGTACTGAGCTTGACCCCTGGCATCACCCTGCAGGCCTGCTTTTTAACCGTAGTGCTGGGACTTGAACTTGGGTCCTCACGCTACAGGGCAAGCCCTTTACCTCCTGAGCTATCTCCCCACCCCTTGCCTTACCCCATCTTACCCCTGTAGTCCTGATGCTGAGCCTGAGGTCGTTGTCACAGTGACCTTTACTTGTACTGGGTTACTCCACCTACTGCTCTGCCTTTGACCTTGTCTCTGACCCTGTGATCTTGCTATGAATTAGATGATACTCAATGGATACATGGTAACTACTGGTAACTGTGCCCACTGACCCGTGGCCAGCCCAGCTGTGCCCACTCACTGTCCATCTGCCATCCACAGTTCCGCTCGCTGTCCATGGTGTCGGAGTGCTTGTTCTCACTCATCAACGGGGACGACATGTTCGTGACATTCGCAGCCATGCAGGCGCAGCAGGGCCGCAGCAGCCTGGTGTGGCTCTTCTCCCAGCTCTACCTGTACTCCTTCATCAGCCTCTTCATCTACATGGTGCTCAGCCTCTTCATAGCGCTCATCACGGGTGCCTACGACACCATCAAGGTCAGTCTCCAGGCCCCTCCTCCACTGCTGCACCTGCACGCATGCACACATACATGTGCAAGAGCACACGTGCACTCAAGCACGCACATGCACACTTGCGCCCACATACGCATATACATGCATGCACACAAGCCCGAGTCCCAAGAGCTTCCTTACTTTGCAAAGTGTGTCCTGGGGACACAGCGGGCTGGAGCAGACAGAATGGGAGACCTTGGAGCCTAAGGAGATAGTAGTATGGATCTGGGGAGCACAGATGGGGTGGATACTGCCCCAGCAGTGTGAAAATGGAGTCCTCAAGCCAAGAGACACACTGAGTCTTTTTTACCTGTGGAGAAACCAAGTCATTGTGTCATGAAGGTACTCAAGTTGAATGACTATGCACAAAGTTGGGTTCAACACATGGTTCTTTGGTTCTAGAATATAGGATCCTTTTATCATTTTTTTAACATTTTTTAACTTTTTATTGATTTTGGTGTGTGTGTGTGTGTGTGTGTGTGTGTGTGTGTGTGTGTGTATCACAGGGCACCCTGTGGAAGACCAAGGGTGACTTCAGGAATCGTTCTGGATTGCTTCTACTTCTTTTTGCTTCACTCTGGGATTTCCCAGACTCCCCCACCAAGGCAGAAGTGCCGGCCTCTGCCATTTCCTTCTGGCACTTTTACATGGGACCTAGGATCCAAACTCAGGACCTTCTGCTTACAGGGCAGTTTTAACCCCTGAGCCATCTCTCCAGCCCTTTATTGTTCTTGAGAATGACCTTGAGCTTCAGATCCCGTTTCTAACTCCTGAGTGCTAGATGACCAGCCTGCAACAGCCTTCTTGTAGCACGAGGAATGGAACCCAGGGCTCTGCATGCTGGGAGGGTGTGTTGCCCACTCAGCCCCAGCCCCACTCTCTTAGCAGCCTGGGGACCCCAGAGCAAAGCAGTAAGGAGATAGAGCAATCCAGGATGATTCCCAATGTCACCCTTGGGCCTCCACAGGCATGCACGCATACACAACACAAAATAAACAAAGCTAAACCAGAAGAAACAGACACTCGCAGCATGCTCCCCACTGTACAGACTCTTGGGGTAACATTGTCCCCCCATCTCCTGGTGATATAGACAAGGAACTGGGTGCGCAGAGAGCACACATCTGCAAGGACACGGTCAGTCCAAAGGCTTAGCAGCCAGAGGACGGTGGGGAGATGCTGGACCAGGAGGTTAAGGGGGAGATTTCACAGGGGTCCCACTGCACGCATATACTAGCAGCAGATCTGCGCACCCTCTGCTTCATGTGACTATGTACCCACCTTACAGGGGCCCTGCTTTCATTTGGGCCCCAAGGAGCCCCCTCCTGCCTTGCTGGAACTTTGAGACATCACTGACATCTTCACACTGCCATTACCACAGTTACAGGTCTAATTAGGGAGGTGGCTGCTAGGGAGCCAGGCACCAGCCTCTCCTCTGAGTGCAGGATCTGCAGCGGAGGGCACCAAGCTGACCGATGGGCCTGGGCCTCCTGGCCAGAACCCAGGTTTCCATCACCAAGCAGACAGGGAGAACACGAGCAGGTATAAGTCAGGAGTGGTGCGAACTGTCCAAGACCCTTGGGGCCGACTTGGGTTCCAGGTCCCTGGTGGTCTCTCTCCTCAGCATCCCGACGGGGCTGAAGCTCAGAAGAGCGAGCTGCAGGCCTACATCGCGCAGTGCCAAGACAGCCCCACATCTGGCAAGTTCCGCCGGGGGAGCGGCTCAGCCTGCAGCCTGCTCTGTTGCTGTGCCAGGGCTGGGGTGGGGGGAGATGCGTCCGAAATACAAAACCTCTTCTCCGGTCCTTCTTCCAGGGACTCCCCAGAGGACCACTCGCTGCTGGTGAACTGACTCCTAGACGACTGACTGGACTTTATCCCGCCCATCGCGGGGACCCCAACTTATTTATTTTCAGAGGTTGCTTTTAAGTGAAACGGCCCCGAGGCTGGAGCGGTGGCTCAGGGGTTAAGCCTCTGCCTTGCAGGCTGAAGGTCCTGAGTTCGGATCCCAGATCCCACGTATAGCCAGGCGGAAGCGGGGGGCGGCCTGAGCTTCTGATCCTGGTAGGGCGGAGCCTGTGAATCCCGGGGCAGAGTAAACAAAAAGGAGGTGGAGGTGTCCATGGTGGTTCCCGAATTCGTCCGTGGTTCTACACACACACAGGCACACACACGCGTGCGCGCGCGCACATAACATAGCACACTCGCACAATTGAATAAAAAAAAATTAAGTGAAACAGCGCCGTGGAGGACCTAGTCCGCAGGGCATAGGACGCTGGGTAGGGAGGGGAGGAAGGGTGGGTGCTCAATAAACCGAGAAAAAACAACCTGCTTGTCATTCGGAGGCGGGAGGGGTGGCTCAGGTGACCTCGGGTCTCTGTCCCTTTAAGGGACCGCGGTGCACAGCATGGCTGGCGCCCTGTGATCTTCTAAGCGTGGTGGCGGCGGGGGCGGGGCCTGTGCGCACTCTGCGGCGAATTATTTAAAGGCACTGCAACCGCGGCGCCAGGAGGAAAGCTTGGGGTGTTGGTGCGGAGTGGACGCCGATTACAGCCCCTTGGGTGAGTCCGAGCTCCCAATGGCCCCACAGGGGCGATCCTCTGAGGACCGCTGGCGAGCTCCAGCTCCCTCCCACCCTTTGTGGCCTCCGAGTCTCGGTGATTCCCGACCCCAAGGCGCGCATCGCTGCTTCCTTGCTTCTCTGCCGGTGTTTCCGCGCTTCCCTGCCGGTGTTTCCGCGTCCGTAGCCAAGTGCACCCTGGAGCGCGGAAGCAATCCAACCTAACAGTTGGCCAACTAGCTTCTTGGGAACCCTCCAGGCCCCCGGCGTCACGCCCTTTCCAGCATCAGCTGTGACACTTCAGTAATTTTCCAGTGCCCCTCCTGCCCCTAATTCCGGCGGCGTCCCTGGTTACACCGCTGGTCAGTAGCATTTCCAAATCTCGGGATGTTTTGCCCCGCCTAGGACCCCATAACTTTCTATTAGTTGATTGTGAATCCCCCATATTAACACTTTGAGAATTTAGGCTGCCCTAGGGTTTCAGGACCCTTTTCCCAGGGAGTCCCCCCTCCCCCGGCAGTACCCCTTCAGTGTTCTAGCTTCCAGGTCCTTGGGGGCCGGAGCAGGCTTGAGTCCCGATCCACAAGTCCACCCAGCTTTTCTAGACGTTGCCGGGCGCGTATGTGCGTGGGCTCGGAGGCGGGCATCCTAGGGGTCAGTCAGTTAACACTGATGGGCCCTCCTAAAGGCAAAGGTCTGGACTACCAGCCGGAAGAGGGGGTACCAACGCCCTGAGGGCGCCAGCCAGCGGGCCGTTACCCTTTGGCCCTTGGGTGGAGATGGCTGGGCGGGGAGTCTCCCCGTAAACCAGAGAAGCGAGGCCAGTGACTGGGGTCAGGCTCACCGCCTCCTCCTCCGAGTTGAGAGGTCTCTCTGCACCCCATCCCTCTGTCCAGCAGCGCCCTCCTCTGCTCCCACCCAATCACTGAGAATGGACCAATCTCTGAAGTCGAAGGTATCCAAGGGGCGTGGTTTGTGGTTAAAAGGGGAGGAGGTGGGCTTGGGATCTGGGCGGGACAGATGGGTCTTAATGGTCGCCTGGACACACATTCCTTCTGTGCCTGTCGATTTTTTAGGACTGCGGGCCATCAGATCTGCTTCCCAGTCTGAAACCTCCCATGGAAGCCCCGCTGCAGACAGGAATGGTAAGGCGGTTGGGAATTTCTACACGGGAGACTACAACTCCCGGCGTGCTCAGCGCGCACCACGCGGCTGTGCGAATGGCTTGCTGAACTACGTTTCTCAGCATGCACCGCGGGGCCGCCGAGCTGCCGGGAAGACTAGTCCTAGGGAGGAGGGAGCCCGAGCTGACCCATTCTGCAGATGGGGACGCCGGGTCACGGGCTGAACGTGACCTCCTCGGGGGCGGAGGTGGTGGTGAGGGTCCCCCCGGAGGGCGCGGGAAGCCGAGTATGCGGTGCGCAGCCTGTGCCGTTCGTTCCGCAGGTGCTAGGCGTGCTGATCGGGGCCGGTGTGGCTGCGCTAGTCACCGCGGTGCTCATTTTGCTGGTGGTGCGGAGGATGCGCATACAGAGTGAGGAGCTGGCCCTGGGATACGGGGGGGGGGGGGGGGGGGGACCGGGCCGCGGAGGGAGAGGGAGGCCCTGAGATACGGAGGGGGGCATTCCTGAGATGCGGGGGATTTGGCGGGGGGCGGGGGAAGAAGAGGCCCTGGGGTGCGGGGGACCTGGCGTTGGGGGGGAGGCTGGGATGCGAGAGACCCAGCAGAAGGAGGGAGGGAGGCTCTGTGATGCGGGAGGAGGAGCTGCTGGGCCCAGATCGCCCCAGCGCCAGTTGTGGGGATTGTGCTGAAGACTCCAGAGCAGCCCCCCCCCTTTGTCTTTCCTACCTGCCCCCCCCCCCAAGAAACCCCAGCCCCGGAGGGCCCCCGGTATCGGTTCAGGAAGCGTGACAAAGTGCTTTTCTATGGCCGGAAAATTATGCGAAAGGTGAGCCCAATGGCCTCCTGCTGACCACACGGAGGCCCGCCCACTTCCTATTTATCCTGTTAGCTGACAGACATCCTGACTCCTTGATCCGGGGATCCCCTCCCTCGGATCAGCCCTCCTCTATCCCCAGTTGACTCATCTCCACCTCCCCAATATGTGTGTGTGTGTGTGTGTGTGTGTGTGTGTGTGTGTGTATCAGGATGCACTGTGTGTGCCTATGGTGAGGCCCAAGGGTGACTTCAGGAATCCAAGAATCACCTGGATCTTGCTACCTCCCTCCTCCTTGCTTAGCTTTGGAGTTTTGCAGACTTTGCCTTCTAGCGCAGGAAACACAGGCTGGTGCCTTTTCCACCTGGCGTTTTTTGTTTTGTTTTGTTCTGTTTCGTTTTGTTTTGTTTTGTTTTGTTTTTACATGGGATTCAGTATTGGAACTCAGGACCTTCTGCTTTAAAGGCTGAGGCTTTAACCCCTGAGCCATCTCTTCAGCCCCCAGTTGAACCCCCTCTATCTTCTCAATTCCCCCAGGTGTCCCAGTCCACTTCCTCCTTGGTGGACACGTCGGTCTCTACCACTTCCAGGCCACGCATGAAGAAGAAACTCAAAATGCTCAATATTGCCAAGAAGTAAGACACTAGGGTATCAGGTTCTGGGGACTCTTGAAGTAGAAGGGAGCAGGGGTAGGGTGGGGGGGTGGGGACTTTGGATTGGTGAAGTCATTTGAAAGAAGCATGTCTCAGGGTTTTGCTCTGTTTGGGTTTTCAATCCCATGGCCTGTCTTGGGAAGTCGTCCACAGCAGGGGACAAGTGCTGATCAAGGCTTCCGTTCAGGGGTCTTTGTGGGACCTCTATCATACTAGGTGTGCCTCTGGTTGAGGGGGCTGCCTGTCCCTCCCAGGCCTAGCTTGGTGGTGTTCCCCCATCTCAGAAGGCTATGTGTTACATAGATCCAGGTGTTTACCATACAGAAGGCATCTCCCATACAGATGTCTGTGGAGTTCACCCTGAACTTCTCCCCACACTCGGATGTGTCTCTTCACCTGAGCTGTCTTGAGAATCATTGTTTTGTTTCAGTATTGTATGAGTGTGTATGCCTGTGGAGGCCCAAGGTGACATCAGGAATCAGCCTGGATTTCTTTTACCTCCTATTGCTCTGCTCTGGGGTTCGCCAGGTTCCGCCCTCTAGGTTCAGAATTGTAGACTGCTATATCCACCTGGCATTTTTATGTGTGATCTGAACTCAGGTCCTTTTGCTTGGGAGGCAAAGGCTTTAACAAACCCTGACCCCTCTCCCAGGCCCCTGTACTTTTTTCATGGCAACAAATTCTGAGTTTTCTGGCTAGTCTTGGATGTGCACTTGGAGCCCAGGCGGGCTTTGAACTTGTGATCCTTCTACTTCTGCTTCCTCTGTAACTGGACAGCATGTGTGTGCCCTGGAAGTTCTGGCTGTTTGAGAATCTCTTCACATTAGAAACGTAGGAAGGGCATTTCAGGGGGTGTCTGTCAAGGTCTTTGTAAGTCCGGAGCTGGTGCTGGGGGTTCCTTGCATCTTGGGGTTTATGTCAAGGTTGTAGGGTGGGGATCATCTCTAGACCCTCTGTGACAAGCTGTTTAGCTGTTTCTAGCGGATACCATGACAAGTTAAGAGCCTGGGGAGGTGGCTCAGGTGGTGGGCTCTGGCGATCTGAACTCAGGTCCTTTTGCTTTCAGGGCAAAAGCTTTAACCCCTGAGCTGTGTCTCCAGCACCCCCCCGGCTCAGAACCCACATTAAAAACAAGGAAGTGGGCTGGTAATCCTGTCTGGGGGACATGGAAACGGGCAGATTCCTGGTCTTGCTGACCAGTCCAGCCCAGTTGGTCAGCTCCAGACCAGTGAGAGACCCTCCTGTCTCAGGAGGTGGGTGAAGTTTCTGAGGATGATCCTTGAGGTTGCCTTTCTGGCCTCCCCCCCACACCTGCACCCGCACAGGCGCACCCATATGCAAGCGCACATGTACATACACTCAAGAAAAGCAGACCTGGCATTTCTCTACCCGGTGCTTGGTCAGTGTAAAGGAGTCAGCTGGGGCTGGCTCAACCGGTAAAGGCTCTTGCTGCCAAGCTTCATGACCTGAGTTTGATTCCCCAGCATGCACATGGTAGGAAGAGAAAACTGACTTTAGCAAATTGCCCTCTGACCTCCTCACATGCTTTGTGCTCTGCATGCACATGTACATACAAACAAGATAGAGTAATCAAAAAATTTAAATTTATTTTTAAACTTCATTTATTTTGCATGTGTGTGTGAGTGTGTGTGCGTGTGTATCAAAGAGCACTGTGTGCATCCTGGATTGCTTCTACCTCCTTTTCGCTTCACTCTGGGATTTCCCAGGCCCAACAGGGTAAGAAGTTCCGGCCGCCACCATTTCTGCCTGGCATTTGAGATCTGAACTCAGGACCTTTTGCTTGTGAGGCAGAGTCTTAACCCCTGAGCCATCTCCTCAGCCCAATAAATTTTTAAAAATACACTAAAAAAGTACATTAATTAAGTAGACCACCAAAAAAAGAACAAGCAAGTAGGAGGGGACTTTTCGGGGGGGAAAATGTGTTGGGAGGGGAGAGGGGCCAAGAGAGGCTTATGAGAGAGAATATGATAAAAGGAATATAAAATATTGAATAAAGAAATTAGAAGAAAAGCTAGAGATTCCATTCTAGGACCTTATGGTCAGTGGGGAGCCAATCCCACAAATTTACTTTAAATAATTTTTCCCCACCACACATTTATTCTGCAAAGGGATTCATAGTAAACATTTCAGACTTTGTAGGTCACATAGAGTTTCTACCCTGGCTATTCAGTATTGCCCTTGGAACAGCAAGGCAGCTGCCAGTGCTGTGTGGATGAATGAATGTGGCCGGTGTCAATAAAACTTATTGACAAAAACAAGGAGAGGGCCAGATGGATTTGGACAATGAGGTAGGCTTTTCTGTGTGTGAAGCAGCAGGGAAGGGTCTGCCGGTGACCTGATTCTAAGCCTTCTCTCTGTCGTCCCTCCTTGCCACCAGGATCTTGCGGATCCAGAAGGAGACGCCGACCCTCCAACGGAAGGAGCCTCCCCCTTCTGTGCTGGAGGCTGACCTCACCGAGGGAGACCTGGCCAACTCTCACCTCCCCTCCGAGGTGCTCTACATGCTCAAGAATGTCCGGTCAGTGCCTGGGGGCAGCGTGAAGTGGGGGGCGGCCCCCAGGGCCCATAGCCATCTGGAACTCCTCCGCCCTCCGCGGCCACCCATTCAACAGGGTGCTGGGTCACTTTGAGAAGCCGTTGTTCCTGGAGCTGTGTCGCCACATGGTCTTCCAGCGCCTCAGCCAGGGTGACTATGTCCTCCGGCCCGGCCAGCCAGATGCCAGCATCTACGTGGTTCAGGATGGACTGTTGGAGCTCTGCCTGCCGGGGCCTGTGAGTCTACTATCGGGGGCCACAGAGGGGAAGACAGGTGTCCTGGACAGCCCCTCTGGAGGGGCGAGTAGACAGAAGTCAAATGGGTGAATGCCGGAGGTGGGGCTCAATGGTGAGACGTCAGCTTAGAATCTATCAGCCAGGGACCAGTAGGGTAGATCAGCCATATATAGTACCTGCAGTGAAGGGCTGAGGGTGTGGCTCAGAGGGAGAGTGACAGCCTAGAATCCTTCAGTGAGAGGCATAACTCAGAGGGAGAATGACAGCCTAGAATCCTTAAGTGAGGGGCTGAGGGCGTGGCTCAGAGGGAGAGTGACAGCCTAGAATCTTTCAGTGAGGGAGAGTGACTGCCTAGAATCCTCCAGTGAGGGGCATAACTCAGAGGGAGAGTAACAGCCTAGAATCCTTCAGTGAGGGGCTGTGGGCGTGGCTCAGTAATAGAGTGACAGCCTAGAATCCTCAGTGAGAGGCTAGGGTGGGGCTCAGTGGTGAGTCCTTGCCTAGTGCAAGCAAACCTCTGGGTTCCATCTCTAGCACCTTGGGGTGGGGGATCAGTGAGTGACTGGCGGTGGTCTACACAGATGGTCAGTGAGTATCTTGCAGGATGTGGCCCTTAGGAGGTGGGTGGATGCAGCTATCACAGGCATGGGTACAGGTTGAGTGGGGGGGGCCGTCAGCCACCAGTGACCCCTGTGTTTCAGGATGGGAAGGAGTGTGTTGTGAAGGAGGTGGTCCCAGGGGACAGCGTCAACAGCCTCCTGAGCATCCTGGATGTCATCACAGTGAGTGCCTGCTCCCTGGAGACAGGACGGAGAGGGTGTGGGGAGATGGGGGGGGGAACTGGAAGAGGGGGAGGGGCCCATGCCTGGCTGGTTTCCATGGGCAGGGGAAGGGGAGCAATGGGGGCAGAGGCTCACAAGCCTTTACTTTTGCCTCTTCCCACCACAGGGTCACCAGCATCCCCAGAGGACCGTATCAGCCCGGGCGGCCCGAGACTCCACGGTGCTTCGACTTCCTGTGGAAGCCTTCTCCACTGTCTTCACCAAATACCCAGAGAGCTTGGTGCGGGTGGTGCAGGTCAGCGGGGCCTCCTTAGATGATGGGACTTCCCGCCTAGATTCCAACCCCACCCCACTTATCCCTAGCACGGAGGATTTCAGCCACCAGCCAACTCCAGAGCTGTTAGGTCAGGCTTATCACTCCGGAGCAGCCTGAGCTCTGTGACTGTGGCTGGCCTTAATCCCCTACCCCCTTCCCACTCCGAGGCTCCGCCCACCTCCTGACCATGCCCCTTGTGGTCCCGCCCCCGTAGATCATCATGGTGCGTCTGCAGAGAGTCACCTTCCTGGCACTTCACAACTACCTGGGTCTGACCAATGAACTCTTCAGCCACGTGAGTTTGGATGGATGGGCCACCTTGTGGGGGGAGAGTTGAGGGGGACCTTGGACAGGCCCCAAGTACCTCTCACTCTACCTTCCTCCCCCACCAGGAGATCCAACCCCTACGCCTGTTCCCCAGCCCGGGCCTCCCAGCCCGCACCAGCCCTGTTCGCTGTTCCAAGCGGGTAGTCAGTACCTCGGCCACTGATGAACCCAGGGAGACCCCTGGCCGGCCACCTGACCTCACCGGAGCACCACTGCCTGGACCTGCAGGTACCCCCACCCCTGTGATCCAAGGCCCACCCAAATCCAGTCTCTGGCTTCACATCCCCTAAAATGCTCCCTACCCAGACCCTCTTTCCTCCAACACCCTCCCAATCTCAGGCCCTATGGGCTCTGAGAGGTGCCCCTGAGTATGTCTTCTCCAGGGGACCCCATGAAACCTACCTCCCTGGAAGCCCCCCCAGCTCCACTGTTGAGTCGGTGCATCTCCATGCCAGTAGACATCTCAGGTATGCAACCCTGGGGGTGTGGAAGGTGGGGAGAGTGCTAAGGGTGGCCTCTGAGAGAGCATTATCCAAGCTGGATATGTGGAGGTAGATGAGAGGCCAGTGTGGTCATCAACTGGACATGTCTGCCATGGTTGTGGTGATAGATACAGAGGGCCGGTACAGTCATCAACTGGTCATGTCTGCCACGGTTGTGGAGGTGGTGCAGGGGGCAGGTGCGGTCATCAACTGATCATGTCTGCCATGGTTACAGCCTTGGCAAGGAGTTAGGCTGGAATTCAGCTGTGCTCACTGTCTTATGGGTAAATTATGTGGGGGCTGGGTGGGATGCTGGCACTCTCCCCCCAGGCTTCCCCAGTTCCAGCATTTCTTGCTCCCCCCAGGCCTACAAGGAGGCCCACGGTCTGACTTTGACATGGCATATGAGCGAGGCCGCATCTCCGTGTCCCTGCAAGAAGAGGCTTCTGGGGGACCCCAGGTGGCCCCTGCACGGGTGAGGCTCAGCCTTCTCCCCCACCCACTCTGGTCTCCATCTGGGACTGTGATCCGGCCAGTGGTGGCGTCCCCTGGAAGTCACGAGCTCTGCCCCATGCAGACCCCTAGCCAGGAGCCGCGGGAGCAGCCGGCGGGAGCCTGCGAGCTGAGCAGTGGTGAGGACGAGGTGGGCGGCTGCCCCTTCGGGCCCTACCAGGGCCGGCAGCCCAGCAGTATCTTCGAGGCGGCCAAGCGGGAGCTGGCCAAGCTCATGCGTATTGAGGTGGGTGGACCACTGGCCAGCTGTGGGGGGGTCAACCCAGGGGGGCCCATGGGGGCCACAGGGTGGGCCTGATGGGGCGCTAAGGGGAAGAAGTCTAGTGGGGGGACTGGTTGGCCTGGTGGGGGATCCAGGGCATGGGCCTGGTGGGGGGCTGAGCACCGTCCTGATCATCTCTCCTTCCTCCCCAGGACCCTGCACTGCTCAACAGCAGAGTCCTGCTCCATCACGCTAAGGCCGGCACAGTCATTGCTCGCCAGGGGGACCAGGTGAGACTGACCCTTGACCTCTGCCACCCTTGAAAGGTCGCTCCCACTGACCTCTGACCCCAGACTTCTAGGTGGTGGCTGATGGAGGATAGACCTCTCAGGATGATGTTCCCCCCTCAACCCTTGGATCTGGGGACCTGCACTGTCTCCCCTTACCCTAAGTCCTGGTTACTTCTGCCTCTGAGCCCCAATTCTTCTCATCTGGGGTTTGAACCCCTCAATCCGTCTTATGCCCCAGCCCCCTTGCAGCCTGTTTCCTGACTTTTCAGGCCCACAGACCACTTGGTCTGTCTGTGTCTGGCCCCAGGACCTGCGGGGACAGATGCACCTTAAAGAGGGGAACAGGCTGTGTGGCGTATGGCGAAGGGGAGGATGAGAAGTTCAGGGTCATCCTTGGTGACACGTTGAGTTCACTGAGGGACAAGTGAGGACCTGGAGGCCGTGAACTCCCCTTATATGGATGAGAAGGCACAATGAGAGTGCCGTCATCCATTAGTGATGTCTGCTGAGGAAGAGGCAGAGCGATTATCCATTAGTCATGCCTGCTGTACTTGCGTTGATGGTTCTTTGCATTATCATTATTTCTATGATTGTTGGTTGGTGCTGTTAGCTTCTGTGAGGAGAATTGAACCCTGGGTCTTAGGCACACTACGCAAGCACCTTACCTTACTTACCATTGATTTACACCGTAGATCCTTCTTTCTTGTCTCTTTTTGTCCCCTACTGACCTGGCCTGCAGGGTGGTCCTCACAGTAGCTCTAAGGCGGGGTTCAGAGCCTGGCACTGGAGAAGTATGACAGCACATCCACCCATCCCCTCTGTGTGGGGAAACTGAGGCCCAGCTGGGGGGAAGTACCATCTCCCATCCAGGAGGGGTTTGGAGGCAACTGGAAGCAATGAGCTCAGGCAAAGGGTCCAGAAAGTTCCCTGTAGTACTGGCGGAAAGACACGCAGCCCTATCTGGGATGCAGGTGACAGGCTTGGGAAGCCTCGCACAACTGTGCAGGGTTCTGGGGTGACAGCGAGGAGCAGAGGCATTGGGAGGCTGGGCTGAGGGGGCCTGGCCTGGCTTGTGTGGAGGTGGGGGGCCCAGCGCGTGTGGCCTCTGCTACTGATGTTCGGCAAGTGCCGTCGTTGGATGGGGGAGGGTCCTGCACCTCCTCAGGCTGTTCCACCCAGGGTGGGCTCTTTGGAGAGAGGAAGGTGCCAGCTTATGGGCAGGAAGTATGGTTACATGGGCGGGTAGTGCTGTCACTTGTCACGCAGGCTCTGCAGGGCCTGGACCTTGCTGAGCTCAGACCTCATTGGGCTCAGGCCTGGCTTGGCCTGATCCGGCCACTCAGGTGCCAAGCCAGCTCGCAAACCCCTGGGGCTTCTCCGGGTCCTTCCGGCTTTGCGGGGGAGCACGGCAGGAGGGAGAGCAATCCAGGGTGATTCCCAGTGTCACCCTTAAACCTCCACAGACACACACAGTACCCTGTGATACACACACACACACACACACACACACACACACACACACACACACACACAACTAAAAATAGCCTCTAGGTTATGTGGAAGATGTATCATAGATGGAAATGAAGCTTGTGTTTAGTCCTGCAGTCTGTTACCAAGAAAACCACGTTTTATTCTTTTACACTCTCGAAACCCAGAGCACTTCGGGTCCCCAGCCCTGTGGAGGAAACATCGTCAGCGCGTGTAACGCGTGGTAAAGCGAGGGGTCTGGCTGAGTGGGGGTTTTAAAAAATCCCTATTTTAAAACCATTTTCATTTATTTAACTGATGTGTGGAGGAGCAAGAGAAGGTGCATATGGGCACCTTCTGGGCCTCACACTCGGGCTGCCAGCTCTGAGCTGCTGCCTCACCAGCTGAGCTACTCAGGAACCCCTTATTTACTTACTTACTTGTTTGTTTGTTTGTTTGTTTTTGAGAGAGATAAACAGGCACCTGGTGCGCTCAAGTCCAGAGGACAACTTTCAGAAGTCAGTTCTCTCCCTTCCACCATGTGGGCTTCTAGGGATCGAACTCAGGTCACCAGGTTTGGGAGCAGGTGCCTTGGCACCGGGCCCTCTCGCCGGCCCCTGAAGGAATGTTAAGGAATGCCTTGTCATGCTTTCTTGGAGTCCCAGTGGGTTTCAGCAGTATGTTAAAGGCCCTGACAAGTCCTGCCCTGCAGTGTACCTCATCTAGATCCGAGGACATAGCTCTGGGTAAAGTGCTCTGGTCCTGAGTTTCATCCTCAGCATCCACGTCAGAGCTGGGCATTCGGTTATGCTTGTAATCCTGGTGCTGGGGAGAGGGGAGTAGGGTGCCTGGGGCACACTGCCTGGCAGGCCTAGCCGAAGACAGCCCCAGGTCTGGGTGAGATTCCAAAAACAGTAAGGTGGTCGCCCTGCTGGAGGATTTGTGGAAGGATTCTCGAGGCTAACCCCTAGCCCGTATATCCACGTGCCCATGTGAGTACACACGTATATACCAGTCACACCCACATGTCCAGACAACAACCCCGAAAGTGTCCCCCGAGCTCCCAACAAGGACTCTGCCCAGGGTCAGACAGTGGGCAGAGAAGGATCTTGCCATGTCCTGGGAGGTGTCGCCTCCTCCCAAAGGGCTGGTCAGGCTCCCATGGAAGGGAACCACACTCGGCCTGGGTGCCCCGCTGCCCGCTCCACCAGAAGCCAGAAAAACCAGCCTAGACCAGCCTAGGTGGGGGAGCATGATGCCAAGGATTGCCCAAAGCCTTGTAAAACCCAAGGGTTTTAGTGCTGGAGTCTTGGCTTATGCTGGCACATACCTCTGACCTCCAGCCAGAGAACAAGGGTGGGGGAGCAGGTAACTGGGTGGAGCTGGAAGAAAGGTCGGTCTCTTAAAGAGAGCAGCTTGTGCAAATGTCCCGTGATTGTGAGACTGCCAGGTCTGAGTGTGCCCTATGATTTTATTTATTCATTCATTTATTTATTCATTCATTCATTTATTTATTTATTTATTTATTTATTTATTTATTTATTTATTTATTGCTTTTTGGAGATAAGGTCTCCAGTAATTCAGGTTGTTCTCATCAGTGCTGGGAATGCAGGCATGTGTGCACACTGATGTGTGCTGGTGCATGCGCACATGCTTGTGCATGTATGCCTGTATACATGCTCATGCGAGGGTGCTGGTGCGTGCATGCGTGCTGGTGCCTGTGGGCCAAAGCCTGGTTGTGTGGCGTTCTTGCAGTAGACTGCTGGGTGTAACCTTGGGGACAGAAAGAGAGGAGAACCTACCCACAGGGAAGGGAGGATCCTCCTCTAGTTAAGCACTAGAGCTCTAGCTAGGTAGTTAACAGAAAGGGGAGAAGGAAGGGGATTGCTAGAAGAGTTAGGGAGACAACATATACTTGGGGAGCTGTTTTGATGAAAAATGAAAGGTGTCATTGTCAGTGCTTGATGAGAATTCAGAGTTTGGGGGAGAGGGTCACTTCTTGTGGGAGGGAGGGATGGAAGTAAAAGTTTCCCTGTTGGCCTTGGAGTTTGGCACTGAGAAGGGGTTACCAAAGAGATAAGAAGGGGACAGTGGGGGGCTGGAGAGGTGGCTCAGGGGTTAAGCCTCTGCCTTGCAGGCAGAAGGTCCTGAGTTCGGATCCTACACCCCACGTATAGACGCTGGGCAGAAGCGGGGGCGGCCTGCGTTTCTGGTCCTGGTAGGGCGGAGCCTGTGAATCCCAGGACAGAGTAAACAAGGAGGAGGTGAAGGCGGTCCATGGTGGTTCCCGAATTCGTCCGTGGTTCTACACAGACACATACATACACGCACGTGCACACACGCATACACGCACAATTGAATAAATAATAAAAAAATAAAAAAAAAAAGAAGGGGACAGTGGGGCTGGAGAGGTGGCTCTGGGGTTAAGCCTCTGCCTTGTAGGTGGAAGGTCCTGAGTTCGGTTTCTGGTCCTGGTAGGGCGGAGCCTGTGAATCCCGGGGCAGAGTAAACAAGGAGGAGGGGGAGGCGTCCATGGTGGTTCCTGAATTCGCCCGTGGTTCTACACACACACGTACACATGCGCACACACGCACACATGCACAATTGAATAAATAAAAAAAAAGAAGGGGACAGTGAGCAAATGTTTGGTATTCACTCCTGATAACCAGTTTGTCTTGGGAGTCCATCAAGGGAGCTGGAAGGGTTGGAAGCCAGACAGAAGCTGGACAGACAGGTGGTCCCAGTTCTTTGCCAAGCTGAAGGGACCGTGGCCAGCCAGCACTGAGTATTGGCCTTGGTGCAGCGGGTGCACAGTGCAGACTGTGCAGTGCTGGACTTGGACTTGGTCAGCAGGGACCGAGGGACTGGCTTGGCCTACATCACTGTCGGTCACAGCGAGTTCAGTTCACTGCAGGGTATTCACCTGATACTCCAGTTACTAATCTCCTAGAGGTGGGCTTGTGGGTGTGTGCAGGTTCTGTGCGAATACCACCCACTTCCTAGGAGCCCCCTGGGCCCCTTGCACAAGCCTGGTGAACAGGACAGGCAGGCTAATGGCTCACATCCAAAGTCTGCATTCCCCACTTTTTTAGGAAAATATTTTCTTGGGCCTTGCCAACGAAAAGAGCTGAGTTCCAATCCCCAGATCCCCATGAAAAATGCCAGCCAGGTGTGTGGCAGCCTGGCTGTCACTCCAGCCCTGGATGGTGGAGCCTGGAATTCCCTGGAGCCAGCTGGCTGCCAGACTCCCCCCATGGCTGCTCTGGGTTTCATGAGAGACCCAGGCTCACAAGCAAGTGGAAGAGTGATGGAGGATGATTTCTGATGTCGCCCCTGGGCCTCCACAGGTGCATACATTCAAGTGCACTCGTGTGTGCCCACCACATGCAAACATACTCAGACACACACTCAACACCCCAAACACACATACATGAGAGAAAACCAAGGAAAGTTCTATTCATTTGAGAGAGAGAGGGCACATGCACACGCCGCGGCTCACAGTGGAGGACAGAGGACAACTTTCAGAAGTCAGCTCTCCTTCCACCAGTGGGCTTCCCGGGATCCAATTCAGGTCCTCAGGTTTGTGAGCAGGTGCCTCACTGCTGAGCCCTCTTGATGGTCTCGTTCCCCACTTTTTTTTTTGACACAGGGTCTCATGAGTCCCTAGTGGGTCTTGAATTCTGTGACGGGGATGACCTTGGGACCCTTCAGTGTCCAGCGGGGGCTTCGTGCATGCTGGGCCAGCTGTCCACCCATCGAGCCACATCTCTCGCTGCTTTTTTCCTCCACGATCTGTGTTTCATGGGCTCCGTGGGTAGCACCGACTGGGGGTCTGGGAAATCGCGGTTCTGGGCCCCCCTTATCCCTCTGTTCCCGCCCCTCCCAGGATGTGAGCCTGCACTTCGTGCTGTGGGGCTGTCTGCACGTGTACCAGCGCCTGATCGACAAAGCGGAGGAAGTGTGTCTGTTCGTGGCCCAGCCGGGCGAGCTGGTGGGGCAGCTGGCCGTGCTCACGGGGGAACCCCTCATCTTCACCTTGCGGGCCCAGAGGGACTGCACCTTCCTGCGCATCTCCAAGTCCGACTTCTACGAGTAAGGCCAGGCCTGGGGTTGTCAGTGCCACGCTCTCCCTGGAGAGCTGCTGCACCTGATTGACAGAATCACCCCAGCTCCCAGGTCCAATTTGACAAACCAATAAGTTTACTGAGGTTCCTTAGAAGAGTTAGGAGTGTGGGTTACTGACAGGAGCCTGGGTGGCCCCCAAAGCAGTCACATTGTGACGTCTCAAGCCCAGCATGGATGTGAACTACCCATGGCTACATGATCAAGGTGTTGGGGACACCTGTGTGCATTCGAGCCCCTCCCTAGACCTCACTTGGGGCCCGTGCAAGAGAAGTGTTAGTTGGTGCAGAATTGCATATTAATAGAGGGAACTGCTGGAGTAAGGCCAGAATCCTAGGTGAGGGTCCAACGACCCTTGCTTCCCTGTGTCTCTGAGGGACCCCAACTTGATGGACAGGTAGCCCTGATTCCTTCCTACTTACTTTCCGAGCCACACACACCCTCTAACTCCTTTTGGGGTGTTTCCACGTGGTGGTCTGGGCCCCAGGCTTCCCTTTGATGTCCCCCTTCCCTCAGGATCATGCGCGCTCAGCCCAGCGTGGTGCTGAGTGCGGCGCACACGGTGGCAGCAAGGATGTCCCCCTTCGTGCGCCAGATGGACTTCGCCATCGACTGGACAGCGGTGGAGGCCGGTCGCGCGCTGTACAGGTAGGTGCAAACGTCCCCCAAACAAGACCCCGCTCAGGACCAGATCTTGACATTGACTCCACGTCCCCCTGAGACCCTACCTAGATCAGATCTTGATGTCAGCCCCACGTCGTCCTCCCCACACCCAGGCAGGGCGACCGCTCCGACTGCACCTACATCGTGCTCAACGGGCGACTCCGGAGCGTCATCCAGCGGGGCAGCGGCAAGAAGGAGCTGGTGGGAGAGTACGGCCGAGGGGACCTCATCGGCGTCGTAAGGCCCATCACCCCCCCCCCCCGCACCTCTGACCTCTGCAAGCTTAGTTTTCCCCTCGCCACCTCCCACATGCACATTCTCAGCGCAGGCCCCTGGGTGGAGGGGTGAATTCTCACCCACCTCTGCGCCACTGCCCCCCTGCTCTCTGTGGGTCGGGGGCGTCTAGAAGTCGACGTCAGGGTTAGTTGTCTAGCAAGTCCCTTGTCACCCAGCATAGTGGTTCTCTTCCCCTTCAGGTGGAGGCGCTGACCCGGCAGCCTCGAGCCACCACGGTGCATGCGGTTCGTGACACGGAGCTGGCGAAGCTCCCGGAGGGCACCTTAGGCCACATCAAGCGCCGCTACCCACAGGTGCGCTTCCCAGAGGGCGAGGCCAAAGAAGACAAGGGATTGCAGGGGGCGGAGTCTGGCTAAAGGGGGCACCCCAGAAAGAAAGATGGGACCCCACGGGTCCATCTGTTTGCTGCTCTCCACCACTACTCCTCCCCCCAGGTCGTCACCCGCCTCATCCATCTGCTGAGCCAGAAGATTCTAGGGAATTTGCAGCAGCTCCAAGGACCCTTCCCAGGTGAGAGTCCAGGCAGCCCGGGGCATGCTGGGAGATGTAGTCTGGAGCCCAGAGCACACTAGTAAGGGAATCCCTGTCTCCAAGAGCATGCTGGGAAAGGAATCTAGCTGTAAAATCTTGCTAGGGGTGAAGGTGAGGTCAGAAGAGGGATCCCACGGCTGGTGCATGCTGGGAAGTGGAATCCCAGCTTTTAGAGCCCTTTGTTCAAAGGACAGTAAATTGTATGGGGTAGGTTCTTTTTTTCTTACTTTTGTAAATGTGTGTGATTTATATGAGACAGAGAAAGAGAGAAAAAAACTGCACACATATGTGCCATGACACATGGGTGGAGGACAACTGAGCCATCTCGCCAGTCCTGTGCTGGGCATGTTCTTTAGCGAGTTGTCAGGACTTGTGACAAGAGCTCACACCTTGAAGACTTAGTGTGACAAGAGGAGCCTACAGTTGGCTTTCGGGGCTCCGGGTACGGTTGGGAAGTGAGTGACGAGGGTCTGCAAGGAATCATGGTTCTTCCCACCCCAGAGTCAATTCTGTGCACCAGGATGAATCAGAGAAGAGCATCTTTTGGAAGCTGAGGGTCTGAAGTTTCCCCCAGGGCATCCCACTGCATCATCCTGGATGTATGAGGGGGACCCCACCCCCCAAGAAGGGACAGGATCATGGGGACAGGAAACTTTAATCTTCAAAACTAGAGTGAGCCCAGTGCTGGGGGCAGGTGTATTAGGGAGAGAAGTGAGGTAGGTTTAGTTGGTTTGGTCGTTGATAGTTTTCATTTCAGTCTTGTGAGACACGGCCTTCTATTGTCCAGTCAAGCTTCCTACGTAGCCAAGGATGGCCTGTTATCCCAGCATGTGGGAGGCGGAGGCAAGAGGATAAGGAGTGGAGGGTGATCCTTAGCCACCTAGAGAGCACAAGACCAGCCTGGGCTACTTAAGAACATGTATCAAAACAAAGAAGCTGCAAACAAAGTGCATGATGGGTCCCGCTGATGAGAGCCCATACCGGTTGCTCTGTGTGCTGCTATGAGGCAAAGTCAAGCAACTGAAGGGAAAAAGGGAGATTTATTCAGCTTACAGTTCCAGAGGGGCTCCACGGGCTCCACCTCCTAAAGGTGCCATGACCTTCCCAAACAACTAAAGATCCAAACACATCAGGGGGACAACACACTTTTCATGATATGGCAGTAGTAGAGGTTGGTGAACCAACTCTCTCTCTCTCTCTCATACTAGACTTATTATTACTATCCTCTTAAAATTTCACACATGAATACGATGAATTCATCATTTTCATCCCATATTCCAGTCTTCTTCCCAAACAGTCCCTCCCCTTCCCCATACACACACACTTTCCTGTCCCTTTGCATGTGTGGCCCATCGAGTTTCATCTGGGCTGCCCTCACCTGTACTTAAGTGCATGCTCGGGCATGGTGGATGTAGCAGTGGGCATACCATTGAGAAAGAACACCCCTATCCCTTGCCTGCCATCCTGTGTGGACCCTCAGTAGTCTCGAGGGGAAGTGCAGTGCCTTTTAAGATCTTACCCCAACTAGCCAAATCTAAACAGGAAGGGGCTGCGAGTGGGAGTGTGGGTTAGAATTGGAACAATTTATGAGAGAGAGAGAGAGAGAGACAACATGCCGTGGCGCGCAGGTGGAGGTCAGCGGACAACTGTCAGAAGTCAGTTCTCGCCTTCCTCCTTATGGGCTTCGGGGACTTGAACTCAGGTCTCAGGTTTGCACACAGTCACCTTAACTGCCCCCACAAGACAAGAACTTTTAAGTGTGGTAGGATCATGGCTTGGAACAGTTGGGGGACTGCACATTGGAGAACAGAGGGGCATTCATGGGGAAGAAGAGGGAGGGGGGAGATCCACCTGTGCAGGTGGCTCAGCAGATCATCCTGGGGTGGGGGTCTCCACAGGTTCGGGCCTTGGCGTTCCTCCACACACAGAACTCACCAACCCGGCCAGCAACCTGTCCACTGTGGCCATCCTCCCAGTGTGTTCTGAGGTGCCCATGATGGCCTTCACGCTGGAGCTGCAGCACGCGCTGCAAGCCATCGGTCAGTGGGGGGGATGAGGGGGGTAGGCCCCAGTGCTTAGGGCTAGCACCTGCCTGTTGGATGGGGCAGCCCATCTAAGTGCTGGGCATCCAGAAGTGGACAGATCCACTCAGCTCCGGGAGGGTTAGCAGGGAGCTGTCCGCAGGCCACAGCAGTGGGTGGTGGGTGTCTAGCTCTGGGAGGTCTCTAGATGCATTGACTACTGGTTCCTAACGTCCCTTTCTCACCACCCTGTAGGTCCCACACTCCTCCTTAACAGTGACATCATCCGGGCGCGCCTGGGGGCCTCTGCACTGGATAGGTGTGTGGGGATGGGGCAGGAGAGAGCGAAAGGAGAATTGGAGAATCAGGGTACCCAACCTGTGATCAATCACTGGGGGTCAGTCTGTCCGTCTAAGCAGTTGTGTCTAACTTCTTGAAGTCCAGAGGTTCACATGTGGCCCAAGGTAGCTGGGAACCCAGCCCACCCTAAAATCATCAGCTTGTTGAAAACATTAGAAAAGATTTTTCTTGGGCTTTTTTTTTTTTTTTTTTTGGCATATGTGTGTCCCTGTGGAGGCCCTAGGGTGATACCAGGAATCACCCTGGATTGCTCTACCTCCTTATTGCTTTGTTTTGGAGGTTCACAGGCTGTGCCTTCCAGGGCTGAAACTGCAGGGGGTGGATGGACATTTTGCTTGGCATTTTTTATTATTATTATTTATTCAATTGTGCGCGTGTATGTGTGTGCGTGTGTGTATGTGTGCGTGTATGCGTGTATGTGTGTGTAGAACCACGGACAAATTCAGAAACCACCATGGACCGCCTCCACCTCCTCCTTGTGTACTCTGCCCCGGGATTCACAGGCTCTGCCCTACCAGAACCAGAAACGCAGGCCGCCCCCGCTTCCACCTGGCGTCTATACGTGGGGTCTAGGATCCGAACTCAGGACCTTCCACCTGCAAGGCAGAGGCTTAACCCCTGAGCCACCTCTCCAGCTCCTTTGATTGGCATTTTTATGTGGGATCTGGGGATCTGAACTCAGATCCTTCTGCTTTTGAGGCAAAGACTTTAATCCCTGAGCCATGTCCTAAGCCCATCTGGGCAAATTTTTTGTAATTTGGTTCTGTTTGATTCTTGATAACAATGTAGTAACAAATGTACATAACAATGTCATGTCGTGTAGTCATGCCAAATGAGCATGTCATGTGTATGCTCTTGCAACCCTGAGTCACAAGCTGGACATCCTTGGGGTCTTCCATCCTTGGGGCCCTGGTAGCTCACCTCCTCCCAACAATGGAATTCTGTGGCCTGTGTGTGGAGAGAGGGTGGGATGACCCAGGTCAGCATGATGACGACGCCCCCCCCCCATCCCATTCCCAGCATCCAAGAGTTCCGGCTGTCGGGGTGGTTGGCCCAACAGGAAGACGCCCACCGCATCGTGTTGTACCAGACGGATACATCGCTGACACCCTGGACAGTGCGCTGCCTGCGCCAAGCTGACTGTATCCTCATCGTGGGCCTGGGTGACCAGGAGCCCACACTTGGCCAGGTCCGGAGCCCACGCCCAGTGGACCCCATCCCTTCCCTGTAGTCAGATAGCGGGCATCCCGCCCTGTGGCCCAGTGATCAGGGACCATTGATTGTGACTCGCTGTGTACTTCGCAGCTGGAGCAGATGCTGGAGAACACGGCCGTGCGCGCCCTCAAGCAGCTGGTCCTGTTGCACCGGGAGGAAGGGCCCGGCCCCACGCGCACAGTGGAGTGGCTCAACATGCGCAGCTGGTGCTCAGGACACCTGCACCTGCGCTGTCCGCGCCGCCTCTTCTCACGCCGCAGCCCTGCAAAGCTGGTGAGGGGCGGGGCTCCTGCAGACATGCCCATCTTACATGGGGGTCGGGGCTTAAGAACCTGCCCACCGGGGGCGGGGCTAAGACTAGCCCAATTGTGGGAACTGGGAAGGGCACCCTCTTAATGTCTGAGAAGGAGCTCGAGTGGGCGTGGCCAGGGGAGGAAGGTCCTGGGAGGGGCACCCTCCTAATGCATGAGCGTGGGGATGGAGGAGGGTTTGGAAAGGGTCTTAGAAGACTCATCCTCTTCCCTCTGGAGGAGGGGCCATGTGTTCCCTCCCCTGGGCAGCCAAGTGGGACTTGGAGGGGGCCTATCTTCGTCTGCTTTTGGGCTACAGAGCCTGGTGAGGGGTCCTGGGAGGCACGCCCTCCTTGCCTGGGGGAGGGGCCGGAGCCAACTCAGTGGTGGTGTGGGTGGAGGGCAGAAATACTTGGGGAATCCCCTAGATCTGGCTCCTGTCACCCGCATGCTGACGGGTCTGTGTTGGGTCCCAGCACGAGCTCTACGAGAAGGTTTTCTCCAGACGCGCCAACCGCCACAGCGACTTCTCCCGCCTGGCGCGGGTGCTCACAGGAAACACAATTGCTCTGGTACTGGGCGGGGGCGGGGCCAGGTAAGGGCCAGGGCCAAGTTGGGGGTGGAGTGGGACCTGGGTGGGGAGGCACCCTTACTGGGAACTAGCCCCTTACTCCAAGGCTGTCCATCAAGGGATCAGACCTCTGGGGCTGGTGTGAGACCTAGCAGATCCCCAATCATCACCCCTCCACCTCGCAGGGGCTGCTCGCACATCGGGGTGCTGAAGGCTTTGGAGGAGGCTGGGGTGCCTGTCGACCTCGTGGGTGGCACGTCTATCGGCTCCTTCATTGGAGCCCTGTACGCTGAGGAGCGCAGCGCCAGCCGTACGAAGCAGCGTGCTCGGGAGTGGGCCAAGGTGTGTTTCTGGGGGGAGGGTGCATGGGAGGGTCAGCACCCTAGAAGCACAGGTAAAGTTACTCTTACTATTGCTCCACTGTGGTTGCACCATCCACTGATCCAGGCGGAGGGTAGGGCTTCCACGCTCAGTCCACCCCGCTTGGAGAAAGACTTCAGATGACCCCTAGGTGACTGCGAACCCAGTGACCTTAGTCTTCAGGCCCCAGCTAGAGCCAGGGGGGCCTGGGTGAGCGCTCGGCATCCTCTGATGCTCGAGGTGATCTTTCCGTGACCCCAAGGAACCCCCACCTTGAGCACCTGCTGGTCCCCTGTCCCTAGCGCATGACTTCCGTCCTTGAGCCCGTGTTGGATCTCACCTACCCGGTCACCTCCATGTTCACTGGCTCCGCCTTTAACCGAAGCATCCACCGTGTCTTCCAGGACAAGCAGATCGAGGTATGTCCCAGTGTCCCCCACAGGCCGGCCTTGCCCGCCTCTCTCTGCCCCCCACCAGACCTCTGCCTTCTCTGCTTCCCTCACAGGACCTGTGGCTGCCTTACTTCAATGTGACCACAGACATTACAGCTTCCGCCATGCGAGTCCACAAAGATGGTGGGTGCTGGCCTGGTATCACCGCTGTGGCCGTGCTGGGGTGGGTTGAGGGGAGGGGCAGCTGAGTTTCTGGGACGTTGTTAACATGAGTGACTGTCCACCCGGCCCAGCACCGACCACTAACCGTCACCCACTAATGCCCCCGAGGCCGCAGGTACGTAGGTCCTGCAGGGGTGGGGAGCCAGAAGGCTTGTTGGACACCTCACCGTCCCCACCGTCCCCACAGGCTGCGTGTGGCGATACGTCAGGGCCAGCGCCTCCTACTGTCCCTACCTGCCCCCACTCTGCGACCCCCAGGACGGGCACCTGCTGGTGGACGGGTGCTACGTTAACAACGTGCCAGGTCAGCGCGCTACGGGCTGGCCGGCCTCCGAGCGTGTCTGAGCATGTGTGCGCGTGTGTGTCTGTGTGTCCCACTGGGCAGGCTCCCTGTGGCGGTATGTGCGAGCCAGCATGACGCTGTCAGGCTACCTGCCCCCGCTGTGCGACCCTAAGGACGGCCACCTGCTCATGGACGGCGGCTACATCAATAACCTGCCAGGCAAGTGGCCGCCTACCATGCATGCATGCACACGTGCCGTCTGTCGTGTATGCCGTGTCCCGTATACGCAGGCTCCAGCACACAGGTATATGTGACAACCCACACAGCACACAGACCCAAAAGGCTGACCCACGGCTGGGCCTACAGACAGTAACACATGCAACAGAGAAGCACATTCACAGAAGGTGGAGGCGGGAGGACCCGAAGTTCAAGGCCATCCCTGGAACAGCAGTTCTGAGACCAGCCAGAGCTATATGTGACCTTGTCTTCAAAAGATAATACAAATAAATAATAAGGGGTGGGGAGGGGGCTCAGTGATTAAAGCCCTCACAGCAAAAAGACCTGAGTTCAGATCCTGTGTAAAAATGGTGGTCAGCTGTGGTGGCTCAGCTATAATTTCAGCCTTGGCAGGCGGAGCTTGGGAATACCTAGAGCAAGCTGGTTGCCTGACGAGCCTAATGGCTTCCCTAGGTTTAATCAGAGATCCAGGCTCACAGCAGTCAGGTGGAAGAGTGGTGGAGGATGAGCCTGATGTCACCCTTAGGCCTCTACAGGTGCCCAAGTGCACTTGTGTAGGTACACCCCCACATAAATATGCGCCCACCTATATGCAAGCACATGCAGAGACACATACAGACATTGAAAAGAATACACACAAGCTGAGCCATAATAACAGAAAGCCAGGCCCAAACAGACATAGTGTTTCCCATAGGATCTCAGACACGGGATGTGAGCGCGTGCGCACACACACACATACATGTCACACACAGCCCCACAAACATAAACCAGTCAGATGGATATTCTGGTATTTCCTTGGACTAGGTCTTTGTGTTTCTCAGATCTGTCTGGGTACCCTCCTTTGTACAGACATGCAGAGACACCCCGTATACCCTACCCTCACCACTAGGCCATCACCCCATCCTTATGCACCAGTTCTGTACCATTTGCATGCAGCATGCTATTTGCATGACTACTTGCATGCAGCATGCCATTCACATGACTGTTTGCATGGTAGTGTCTGTGGGGTGGGGTTGAACATTCCTGCCCCCAGGCCTCTTGTTGGGACCACCTCCCTGACCTCCCTGGGCCCCATAGCGGACATCGCCCGTAGCATGGGGGCCAAAACGGTCATCGCCATCGACGTGGGGAGTCAGGACGAGACGGATCTCAGCACCTACGGGGACAGCCTGTCTGGCTGGTGGCTGCTGTGGAAGCGACTGAACCCCTGGGCAGACAAGGTGAAGGTCCCGGACATGGCCGAGATCCAGTCCCGCCTGGCTTATGTGTCCTGCGTGCGGCAGCTGGAGGTGGTCAAATCCAGCTCGTACTGCGAGTACCTTCGCCCGCCCATTGACTGCTTTAAGACCATGGACTTTGGGAAGTTCGATCAGATATATGTGAGTGGGAGGATGGCATATGGTGCCAGCCTGGGATGGGGGGTTAGGGGGGAGGTGAGACAGAGCTTTATGGCTTACAGTTACTTCATGAGGTGCCTGTTGGAAGTAGATCAGTGATCGGTTGATTATGTCTGTGGCGGGAGAGACATGGGTGTGGCAGCAAGTGCTGCATATTTGAATGTTGGACTACTTAGGTGCCAGCTGCACTGCCAAAGTACTAAGTGATGGTTTCTGATGCTATATCTGTGTGAGTGGGGAATGGGAGCAGTGATCCATTAGTAATGTCTGGCACAGGTCCAGACAGGAGTGTATGTCCTGTGCCACTGATGCTGCGGAAGGTGTCATAGCCCAGATCAAATGAAGTTGGTCAGTAGCTACTGCCCAGAGGCCTCCAGGGAGAATGACAGTGGCCTTTCTGAGATCACTAGGGTCTTGCTCTGTGATGGATTAGTGCTGTCTGCTGTAGACATGGGAAAGTGACACCATCCACAGACATACTGCATACTACCTCAAAAAAGTAACCTTGCATGTCTAGTGTCACCTGGTACCAGGAACATTGAATAGGCCAGGCTGGAAACAACATGGAGAGATTGACTGGTAATGTCTGGCAGGAGCACAGGCTGGAGCTCTGTGGATAGGTGTGCTATATGCGAGTCTGAACTAGATTGATCTCCTATGCGTGCTCTCCCAAAGCCTCAGGCATGTGAGGGGCAGCCGAGGGAAGCTATGTGGTATCTGGCACGGCCTCAGCCATCTGGTCTCTTGTAGGATGTGGGCTATCAATACGGGAAGGCTGTGTTTGGAGGCTGGACCCGCGGGGACGTCATTGAGAAAATGCTCACTGACCGGAGGTCCACAGACCTTAATGAAAGTCGCCGAGCAGACGTGAGTCTGAGATACCTCCCTGGTGGGGTCACTCTGCAGGGATTCTGGAACCCCAAACCTGACACATCCCTGGGTTTTATTGAGCGGCCCAGGACTCCACCATATCCCCAGGGCACCCAAAGACCCTACAGATCATCCCACCCAAGTCCTCCCACCCCTCACCCCCACAGTTACTTGCCTTTCCAAGCTCTGGCTTCACCGACTTGGCGGAGATTGTGTCTCGCATCGAGCCCCCCACGAGCTACATCTCCGACGGCTGTGCCGATGGTGAGGAACTGAGGGAGGGGGGACCTTGGGGTGACGGGTGCTGCGCCCAGAGATGGTGGAGCGTGTGTGGCTGGTGATACGTGGGCTCACCCGCACCCCATTTCCATTCCAGGGGAGGAATCAGATTGCTTGACAGAATATGAAGAAGATGTGGGTCCTGACTGTTCAAGGGACGAGGGGGGCTCTCCTGAGGGCGCCAGCCCCAGCACTGCCTCGGAGGTGGTAAGAGGGCGCCCACAGGTCCCGGCAGGTCACCCGGGTGGAAGGGGGTTGTGTGATGTGTGTGTCGTGGGGGTGGTGATGGATGGCCGGGGCATGTTTGTGGATAGGGAGGCTTTTTTCATCTTTATTTTAGTTTACTTGAGAACAATAGAGAGCGAGAATGAGCATGTGAGCGAGAGACAGAGAGAGAGAGTGAGCACATACATGCGTGCTATGGCTCATGAGGGAGGTCAGAGGACAACGTTCAGAAGTCAGCTCTCTCCTTCCACCATGTGGGCTTCCGGGAATGGAACTCAGGTCACCAGGTTTGCACGCAGGCACCTCACTGCTGAGCTGTCTTGCCAGCCCATGCGTGCTTTGCATCTTTTTTTTTTTTTTTCTTGCATGTGTGTGTATATCAGAGGGCTCTGTGTGTGCCTGTGGAGGTCCAAGAGTGACATCAGAAATTGCCCTGGATTGCTCTACCTCCTTATTGCTTTGCTCTGAGGTATCCCAGGCTCTGACTTCCAGAGCTGGAATTTCAGACCACTGTCATTTCCACTGGGATTTTTACCTGAGATCTGGGGATCTGAATTCATCCTTTTGCTTGGGAGGCAAAGGCTTTAGCCTCTGAGCCATCTCCCTATGCATGTTTCGCATCTTGGGACTGGCCTGCCAGCAACTCAAGTGGGCCATGAACGCCACAGAAGAGGGCCAGGTGTACAGCATAGTGTGGTGTGTTAGCATCGCTCTGGGTTGTATTGGGTGAGCCAGTGGGCTTCCATGTGGCTCGGTAACAAGCTTCGAGTGGTAAGAATTGGACGGCGCTGATGGGCAGATGTCAGTGACGTCACGTGCCAGCCTGGCAGGCTGGTGACACACACGTGTGGCCTGTCCACAGGAGGATGAGAAGTCCATGCTCCGACAACGCCGCACTGTGCCCCAGGACCCCCCTCACTCTGCTGCAGAGACCTGAGGACCTCCCTACAGAGCACCCCATCTCTGAACTGTGTTGCAGGGGCCCCTAGAAAGAGCACTTGCTCCTGTCTTCCTGCTGCTACAGCTGTGGCACCCCCCCGGGAGTCAGCTACCCTCCTGGGGGTCCTTCCCCTGGGGCCCACACACTGGACTGACCTGCCCTTCCCCATGAGGGGTGCTGCACTGATGATCCTTGACTGACCATGTCACCCCAAATAAACTCATCTCTCAGAAACGCCCTTGAGTTGTGTCTTTGGGATTCAGGGTGTGTGTGTACCACAGAGCACTTGAATGTATGTGCCTGTAGAAGCCGAAGAGTGACATCAGGAGTTACCCTGGATTGCTCTTCCTCCTTATTGCTTTGCTCTGGGGTTTTCCCAACTCTACCCTCCAGAGCTAGAGCTACAGGTGAGCCGTCATATCCACAGAGCATTTTTACTTGGGCTCTGGGGACCTGAACTCAGGTTCTATTGCTTGTGAGATAAAGGCTCCAGCCCCCTGGGTGGGCACTGTCCCCCAATCTCAGCTCCCCAAGGATGGGTCCAGGTTCTGAAACAGCCTTAAGTTTGTCCCCCTGGTGTGACAATTCTCAGGTGATCCCATTGCAGGCTCAGGGACAGAGGCTCTGAGTACTGTCTCACCACCTCTTGCCAGGTGGGCTGGTGCTTCTGGGGCCCCATCTTGCACCCCTAACTTTCTCCAAGTTCCCACAGCCTGGGCCACTCATCTGGTTCCACTATGTGCAGGGGCTCTGTGTGTACTGTGGAGTCACTTCCCAAGGGCAAATCACATCCTCAGGTCAACGTGTGTACACACACATGCACACGTATGCATACATGCACACAGACATATATGCACACACACATGCACACAGGTGCACAAACATTTACACAGACACATGCACACAGACATATACAAGCACATACACATGCACACAGACATACACAGGCATATAGACACATGCACAAACACATTCACACAGGTATACACAAGCACATGTGCAAACATCCACATATGTGCATACGCATGTACATGCACACATTTGGGTGCACACAGACACAGGAAGCTTCCTCTCAACCCATCCTGGCGCTGCAGGCATCCCAGATACTTGAAAGGCAGAGGGCCAAAGTTCAAGACCATGGGACAGTGAGAGGACTCAGCAGGTAAAAGCACCTGCTTGCAAACCTGGCAACCTGAGTTCTATCCCCAGAAGCCCACGTGGTAGGAGAGAGCTGACTTCTGAACGTTGTCTTTTGACCTCCACCTGTGCATCGTGATATGCATCCCCCTCCCTTAAATAAATAAACATTTTTAAAAAGATAAATAGTGTCATTATGTTCCTTTTCCTGTGTGCAGTGTGGATCCCTCCATGTCGTTCCACTTTGCTGACCATCTCACCCCCAAAGTCCACTCCCGCTGTGCCATCTCTTCATTTGTTTTTTGCGCGGCTGGTGGATGTTGCCTTGTGTCGCCTGATCCTTTTGTGTTTGCCCTTCTTCCACTGCTCCCCTTTCTCCACATCGCCTGGGAATTTCAGCACCACGGATAACATTAGGGCGCTGTCCGAGGTGCTAAAGATGACCCCCTTCTAGGGGCGCTGTCCAAGGTGCTAAAGATGCCCCATCTGTCTGGACCCCACTCCTTATCTCTTAGCTTCCTGGGGTAGGTCAGCAGAGGAAGATGGGGCAGGCCTCGAACTCCCTGTGAAGCATGACCTTGATCTTCTGTCTGTGTCTCCCCGATACTGGAATGACAGAAGCCTGCCACCACGCACCCCTCACTTGGAAGTCAACAACGTTCCGCCGCATCCACTGAAGGGGTCACATCACCGCCAGCAATAACAGTGACGATTCTCAGAGGTATGGCTGTGAATCAAGTCTCATAAAGTCTTACCAGGATTCCAGGAAGAAATGCTGTTTTACCCCTGTCATAGTTAGGCACAGTTGTCAACTTGATTCTTGAGGGTTTGAGCTCTGGGCACAGTTGTAGAGAGTTGATGGTTGAGTTAAACCCAGAGCAAACCTGAAGGAGAGATTGTCTAGCTGCTGGGGAAGACCCAGCCCATGGTGGGTGGGATTAGGCCCTGGATAAATCACAGAGATTTGAGAGAGTTGGCATCCTTCTGGTTGAGAGAGTTGGCATCCTTCTGTATACTTGGCCAGACATGCTGGTCTGGCAAGTAAGGATTGTCCATCTCTCAGCCGTTATGGTGGCCAGTTCCCTCGGCCCTGGTGTTGGTGTGTGCTCTCCCGTCAAGCTGGACTATGAACTGTAACCGGACTATCGTAAGAAAGTAAACTCCTTGTTCCCTTAAGCTGTGTTCTGGTCATTTATCAGCAACTATGCAGGCAGACTGCAACAGAATTTGGTACCCAGGAAGTGGGGTGTTGCTGATAAATCTGACTATGTGGATTTTGTGACTTTTGAACAGTTCTGGTGGACAAAGTTGGAAATTCTTGAAAATTTTCACTTTGTGGATTTACAAATACCGTTCTTCAGCGTTTAGTGGGCCAATTGCTGAGAGAGATTGTTCGGGCCCAATTTGTGATGAGGGGAACAAGGACTTTGGTAAAGCTGAATTTAAAGACGATGGACTGGTTTGCTTGACAGAGGAGAGCTGTGTTGACAGCCATAAAGGTTTGGATGTGCAAAGGGCAGGCAGCAGAATATCTGCTGCAGTTGGACAAATGAGTATCAGTGAAGGAAAACCTAGTGACTTGCACTGGGACGGTGGAAAACGTGAAAACCACCGTATGGCAAGTTCGTGGTTTGGAAACTCAAATTCCTTCAGGGGCCGAAAGCCCAAGTTAAAGCTGTTTCTTGCCCTTTGCAAGTTTGGCTGCCTAGAAGAGAGGCTTTTCCAGCATCAGCATGTTAAAGTTGGTGCAGCTGTAGCTCCAGTGGACTAAGCTACGTTTCAACCTTGCTTCGGAATCTGGCAGCGTCCCTCAGGTGATACTGGTTTTCATGTACTACTGAAGGGTTCATGGAGAGCAGCAAAAGCTTGGCACCAAGTGGCAGGCGTAGAGTTTCTGCAAGAGATGGTGAAGCTTAATGCTGCAGAGGAGAACCCAGAATTGTGTTTGAGATGCCAGAACTGTGGGACTGTTGCTGAGGACGACTGCGAGTGGAGAGTCAGCCTGGTTCAGAGGAACTCTGCTCTTACAACATTAAGCTGCAAACAGGGACTGGGAATGCTTCGAATCTTTGAGCCGCCTTGACTACGTGATGAGCAGCAGAAGATGGACACTGAAGTACAGGATGCGGTGATTTGCTGGACTTTGATCTTTTTAATGTTTTTCTTATTGTTTTAAGATCCTTCTGTTTTAATGTTTTAAAATATTGGAACTGAAGTTTTAATGAGAGAACATCTTAAATTTGTCCATGGAATGTATTTATATATTAACATCTGTGGGGACAAGGAAAGGTTACAGTTTAAAAGTGCTATTGTTTTTGTGTCAAGTTGACAAGGGGTGGAGTGTCATAGTTAGGCACAGTTGTCAACTTGATTCTTGAGGGTTTGAGCTCTGAGCACAGTTGTAGAGAGTTGATGGTTGAGTTAAGCCCAGAGCAAACCTGAAGGAGAGATTGTCTAGCTGCTGGGGAAGACCCAGCCCATGGTGGGTGGGATTAGGCCCTGGATAAATCACAGAGAGCTGGTTGAGAGAGTTGGCATCCTTCTGTTCACTTGGCCAGACATGCTGGTCTGGCAAGTAAGGATTGTCCATCTCTCAGCCGTTATGGTGGCCAGTTCCCTCGGCCCTGGTGTTGGTGTGTGCTCTCCCGTCAAGCTGGACTATGAACTGTAACCGGACTATCGTAAGAAAGTAAACTCCTTGTTCCCTTAAGCTGTGTTCTGGTCATTATCAGCAACTATGCAGGCGGACTGCAACAACCCCATTTTATAGAACAGAAAACCAAGGCTCGGCGAAGGTGGTTCATTGACAAGGTGAGATATTTATCTCTGTGTGTGTGTGTGTGTGTGTGTGTGTGTGTGTGTGTGTGTGTGTGTGTGTCACTGGCCTCATGCACGCTAAGCACTACCTCTGAGTCACCCCTCCCATGGATGATTTTAGGCAAATGCTTCACAACTGAGCCATGCCTCCCAGCCCCTGGCTGAGTGGTTGCACTGTCTCTACAGCTAAGCCATGCACTGAGCCCCTCACTGGAGGATTCTAGGCAAGTGCTTCACAATTGAATCACGCCCCCAGTCCCTCACTGAACAGTTCAGGCTATCTGTCTCTTTATTATAGAGCCAGGCACCAAGTACCCCCCACCACACACACACATTGGAGGATTCTAGGCCGTCACTCTACCCCTGAGGCATGCCTTAAGCCCATGAATGGAGGATTCCAGGCGAGTGTTCTACCACTGAGCCACATCCAGTCCTTTCACTGGACTGAAAGAAGTGCCACTCTACCTCTGAGCCACACTCCCAGCCCCTTACTGGAGTGTTCTGGCCCAGTACTATGCCAGCGCTCTCTGGGGTCTCCACTCACACACTTAACCCTTGTTGCAATTCGCCTGCCTGGTTGCTGATAAATGACCATCAAACAGCTTAAGGGAACAAGGGAACAAGTTACAGTTCTTAGTCCAGCTTGACAGAAGAGCAGGCACCAACATCAGG
The DNA here is from genome assembly GCA_023101885.1 of Typhlomys cinereus. Taxonomy (NCBI): domain Eukaryota; kingdom Metazoa; phylum Chordata; class Mammalia; order Rodentia; family Platacanthomyidae; genus Typhlomys; species Typhlomys cinereus. The sequence goes on along the minus strand of JALPQD010000009.1, from coordinate 3,426,827 downwards.
GCCGAGGGAACTGGTCACACCGTCTCTACATAATGGCTGAGAGAGGGACGATCCTTACTTGACTGATCAGCATGTCTGGCCAAGTGTACACAAAGATGCCAACTCTCTCAACCAGCTCTCTGTATTTTTATTCCAGGGCCTAATCCCACACACTTGGGCCTTCCCCATCAGCTACACAATCTCCTGCAGGTTTGCTCTGGGCTTAACCATTAATTCTCTACAAATGTGCCCAGAGCTCAAATCCTCAACTGTCAAGTTGATATCTATGCTTAACTATGACAATCCTGCTGTGCTGTGTCCTGTGGTAAGTTCTAGTTCCTCAGAAGGCCAGCAGTCCTGTCTGGACACAGTTGGGGCCCTCTGGTCACTGCAACCTGTCCCAAGACACTCTGGGTCCCCTCCTTTCTCAGACGTGTGTCAGCCATCTTTGCCCTTTCTTGCTGATCTTGTGTCGGCTGAACTCCAGCATCTTGGAGTTTATCTGTTGAGTGATGCCACTTTCCTGAGCTCCTACACTGCAGTCCTTGCCCCCAGGGCATCCGATATGACCATCTTCCTAACTAGCATCTTTTAAAATATCATTAAGTCATAAATGAGGTCATCGCCTGGACTCTTAATGCAATAGAACTGTTTTCCTCATTTGGAAATTTGGACCCAGAGGCAGATGTGGCAAGAGAAGCCACTGAAGATTAGCAACAGGGGGGAGGGGGGTCCGGGGTACAATGCTCACTTAGCACGCATGAAGACTGGGTTCCATCCCTAGCCCTGTCCTCAAAGCACTTGAGAACTGGAAACATATCTTCACCTACAGAACACACTTAACACAAGATCCTGTGTCAAAGACTGAAAAGAAAAAAGACATAGAGAAATCAATGTACAAGCCAAGAAATCCTTTTTTTAAAAAAAAACTGTTTAACGTGTGTGTGTGTGTGTGTGTGTGTGTGTGTGTGTGTGTGTCAGAGGGCACTGTGTGTGCCTGTGAAGGACTAAGGGTGACTTTGGGAATCATCCTGTATTGCTTCTACCTTCTTTTGCTTTGCTCTGGGATTTCCCAGGCTCCTCCCACTAGGGACAGAAGTACAGGTTGTCTCTGTTTCCACTTGGCGTGTTTTTTTTTTTTTTTTATGAGACCTGGAATTTGAACTCAGGATCTTCTGCTTGCAAGACAGAGTTTCAGTCCCTGAGCCATCTCTCCAGCCCCAAGCCAAGAAATCTTGAAGCTTCCAGGCACCAGAGGAAAGACACAGAGCCTCAGAGCCATCCAAAAGGACTATAACAGTTGGATCCAGGTTGAGAGTTGCAGGCTGTTTTGAGGCACAGCTGTGAAGAATTGATGAGAGCAAGCCCTTGAGCAATTCTGCAGGAGATGGTTTAATACATATGCAAGACCCAGCCCATAGTGGGTGATGCTTTCTAGCAGTGGACCCAATTAAAGGAAGTGCAAGGAAGAGGGACTTGCCCTTCGCTTACCATGTGTGAGTCCACTGCTAGCATGTCACTGCCTTCTACGCTGCCACTGCCACTGCTGCCGCTATTCTTGGCTGATGTCAGACTTGGGCCCTTTTTTGGCCTCGCTGCTGTTCTCACTGCTGTGGGAGCCTGGCATCCTGATCTTGCTGCTGCTCACCGCTCAGAGCCTGGCTTCTTAGACCTTGTCACTGTTCACCACTGACGTCACAGCCCAGCAGCCTTGGGTTTGCTGCTGTTCCTTAGTGACATCGGAGCCTCTTCAGCCCTCCAGCGTGATTGAGGCTCAAGGCTTTCTTGGGATCCTTCAGTCCTCTGAGACAGTCAGCTCAAGAACTCAGCAGCTACTGTTGGAGAACACTTTGTGAGTTAATACATATATATTTTTACATATTATATATGTCATATTACATATTGCATAACTATATATAATTTATACATTTGATGTATATATACTTGTATATATTCTAAATATTTATACTAAATATATATAGTCTACGTTATATTTATATATAGTCCGACTTACATCTTCAATATAGTCTACAATACATATTCTAAATACTTAAATATATAATTCTATATCTATTCAATATACATTGTATATATCGTCTCAAATACCTATTCTATATATTATAAATATATATTCTATATATACTCAATATACATTGTATACATAGTCTAAATATATATTCTATATATAGCCTAAATACATATTCTATACATTATAAATATATTCTAAATATATATTCTATATATACTCTAATGTTCCTCTAAACATCCTTGACTAATACAGGGACCAACCCATTGCTATTTCCATCTTGAGCATCTAATATCCAGAACTGGAAGTTAATACTTTCTTGTGTGGTCCAGGCTGGCTTTGTGATGTAAGGAAGAATGATTTGAAGTACCAGTCCTCTTGGATCTGCCCACCCCCTCCCGGTGCCAGGGTGATGTGTGTGGCACCCCCACACCTGAAAAGGCTGTATACGTTTTCTTTTGAGCAATTGGTCTCTAGTACTTTCTTATGGCACCCCTAGAAAATGAATACAGAGCCAGCGACTTGACCTACATGCTTGGTGTATTTAGTCAGGATGTGTTTACAGGATGCTGCTTAACAAATAAGCCCAATGTCTCCAGGCCCTGTTTTTTTTGTTTTTGTTTTTGTTTTTTGTTTTTTGAGATGAAGTCTCATGTAACTCAGACTGGTTTGTATACAAGTATACAAATCTACAGTCAGCTCTTTGTACACACAGATTCTACAGGACGAGTTTGAACCACCCATAAATCAAAAAAGTTGAGTACCTCAGTCAGTAGAGCTCTTGCCTAGCATACACGAAGCCCTGGGTTCTATTCCTCGTACCTCGTGAATTCTGTATGGTGGCACAAGCCTATCATGCCAGCATGTGGAGGCAGAGGCTGGAGAATCAAGAGTTCTACGTCATTTGGTTCAAGACCAGTCTGAGTTACATGAGACTTCATCTCAAAAAAAAAAAAAAAAAAAAAAACCAGGGCCTGCAAGATAGCTCAGCAGGTAATATGCATGCATGCAAACCAGTGACCTGAGTTCAATCCCCAGAAGCCCACGTGGTGGAAGGAGAGAGCTGATTTCTGAAAGTTATTGTCTGACTTCCACCTATGTGCCATAGCATACATGAATTCTCTCTCTCTCTCTCTCTCTCTCTGTTTCTCTCTCTCCCTCCTTCCCTTCCTCTGTGAATAAATAAATAAATAAATGCTTTTTTAAAAATTCTAAAACGCTGCATCTCCTGCCTGAAATATGTTCAGACATTTTTCTTGTTATACATCATTTATAGATGATATGAAGTTTATGATGTGGGGCTGGAGAGGTGGCTCAGGGGTTAAGCCTCTGCCTTGCAGGCAGAAGGTCCTGAGTTCAGATCCTAGACCCCACGTATAGACGCCGGGCAGAAGCGGGAGAGGCCTGCATTTCTGGTTCTGGTAGGGCGGAGCCCGTGAATCCTGGGGCAGAGTAAACAAGGAGGAGGTGGAGGCATCCATGGTGGTTCTACACACACACACACACACACATGCATACACGGACAATTGAATAAATAATAAATAATAAAAAAATTTTTTAAAGTCTATGATGTGTGCAGGTTTATAGAAATACTGTTTTTTGTGTATGCACCTGCACATGTGCACCTACATGCATGTGTGTATATATGTGTATTATGTGTGTGGAGGCTATATAAGAGGACCCTTAAGCGTGTGTGTCTGTGGAGGTCCAAGTGTGATATCAGGAGTCATCCTGGATTCCTCTACCTCCTTATTGCTTTGTTCTGTGGTTTCCCAGGCTTCACCTTCAAGGGTCAGAATTACAGGCAGCAACCATATCTGACCAGCATTTTCATGTGGGATCTGGGAACCCGAACTCAGGTCCTTTTGTTTGCTTTCACTCCTAAACCATCTTCCCAGCCAATAGTGTTATTTTTTTTAATATTTTATTTTATGTGTGTGTGCATGCATGTGTATCAGAGAACACTGTGTGTCCCTGTGGAGGATCAAGAGTGACTTCAGAGTCATCCTGGATTGCTTCTGCTTCCTTCTTTTTGCTTCCCTCTGGGAGTTCCCAGGCTCCACCCACCAGGGAAAGAAGTGTGGGCTGCAACCATTTCTGCCTGGCGTTTTTTTAAATAAGACCTGGGATCCAAACTCAGGATCTTCTGTTTGCGAGACAGAGTCTTAACCCTTGAGCCATCTCACCAGCCCCAAAACTGTTATTTTTATAATGGGTATTTATGCCCTCAGACTTGGGAGCTCCTGAGACTAGTCTCAGTGGATAGTAAGGAATGGCTATCATGTTGTGCTAACCTCATAGTTATCTCAAATCGCCTGGGGATTCTGTCTCTCCGAACTTCACATGATAACCCAGGTGATGAAGTGAGAACTTTCTGGAATGTCTCAGTCTCCTGGTGAGACTCTGACTCTGTAAACTAAGGAGAGATGGCTAAAGCACTTTCAGGGAAGCGTAAGGACCAGCGTTCAGACCCCCAACACCCATGTGCATGCCAAGGGGCACACTGGAGGCACACCGGGCAGGAGACACAAGCCAGGGATTCCTCTGGACAGGCCAGCTGACTTGGGGGTAAGTCTGGGTGAAGCAAGAGACCCTGTCCCAATGTGCAAGATGGAAAGTGACAGAGACACACAAAGTCCACCATGGCTGGACTTGGAAGCATTTAATTCCCTCCTCCCTTCCTTTTCCTTCCCTTCCTTCTCTTCCCTTCCCTTCTCTTTCATCTTTTCCCTTCTCTTCCCTTCCATCTTCCTTTGTCCTTTCCATTCCTTCCCTCTTTTCTTCCTTATGATTCTTTCCCTTCCATTCCTCTTCCTGTCTCTCTTTCTTTCCTTTCCCTTCCCTTTCCTTCTTCCCTTCCTTTCTTCTCTTTCCTTTTTCCCTCCCCTCCCATTCTCTTCCCTCCCCCAACTTTGCCTTCCCTTCCTTCCCATGCCTACCCCTCCTCTTGCCTTCCGCCCCCTCCCCTTCTTTCTTTTCCCCTCCCTCCCCTCTCTCCCTTTCCTTCTCTTCCTCTTCCTTCTTCCTTCTCCTTCCCCTCCCCTGAGCAGGGCTGTCCACGTGGCCTGGGATTCTGGCCCCTGCTTCTTCCATCTCCAAGTTTTCAGGCCTTGGCCACCGCGTCCAGCTTTTCTAAATGCTTTCTATGCACACAGGGTCCGGTCCCTGTGGTTCGTTCCGCAAGCTTAAGGAGGCAGGTCTGTGATGTCACGGAAGGACTCCCCCCCCCTCACTGCAGGCGTCTTTTTCTGCCACGAGGAGGCGATGAGGCCGCAGCCTTCAGGCATCTTTTGCTAGGAGCGAGCTTTGCGGGGCAGAAAGGCTGGCTTAATGTCTAGGGGGCTTTTCCCCCTTTAGTATAAAGAACAGATGGAGAGAAGATGGGAGAGGGTCTTCTTCTAAATTTGCTGCGTACTCACAATCAGCTTCCGAAATAATAAATTCGAGTGCGCTGGAACTTGGAAAAGGAAAGAAAAATGCAGCTTCTCAGGAGGCCTGAGAGCAGCTGCATTGAAAGCTCCGGCCGCCTGGGCCAGGTGAGATCCTGATGCAATACAGAAGGTGGGACCGGGCTGGCCAGGAGGCGCCCCCGTTCAGCCACCTGCTCGCCAGCCTCCGGCATCCCCAGAAACCCACGTAGTGGAAGAGAAGTGACTTCTGAGAGAAGTCTCTGACCTCCTCCTGTGTGCTGTGGCATGCATATCTCTCTCTCTCTCTCTCTCTCTCTCTCTCTCTCTCTCTCTCTCTCTCTCATATCTGTAAAGCTGGAATACTCGTTAATAGGGAGCATCTATTACTACTGTTTGTTAAGTGAACATAGTGTCAAAACTGCTTGCTAGAGATTCAGGTTTACTCTGTGTGTGTTTGTGTGTGTGTGTGTGTGAGAGAGAGGGAGAAAGAGAGAGATTTGGGATTTTTTTTTAGATGTATGTGTGTATGGCAGGAGAGATTTGGACCATTTTGGGTTTTGTTTTCCTCATTTGAAATTTCAATTTTGAAAAGAAGCAGAGGAGCTGTGTAAATGTGTTTGCATGTTGGCAAACACTCAATATGCGCATACAGGCGATATGGACACACACCTGAGTGTGTGCACCTGTGGAAGCCCAAGGGTGTCATCCAGAATCATCCTCTATTGCTCTTCCACCTCACTGCTGTGAGCCTGGGTCTCTCATGAAACCCAGAGTAGCCATGAGGGTTCCTCTGGCCACCAGCTTGCTCTGGGGATTGTAGACCACCACCATCATATATATCTGCCTAGCGTTTTTACATTGGATCTGGAGATCTGAAGTCCCGCCTCTTCGCTTTAAGGCCAGGGCTTTAGCCACTGGGCCATCTCCCCAGACTGAGATCTAAACCCATAGTGCAGAGCTAGCTGCTTTGGCTACAGACGCTTCTTTCAGCAGTGAACAGCAGTGACTGAAGAGACTTTGTAACTCTTCACAATGCTGACAATGAAGGCACCATGAGTCCTAAGGGGACAGCGCCCCTCCCTCAGGGCCAGGAGTGAGATGAGAGCCAGAGGCTGCGGAAGATGGGGAGGACAGACTGCTGCGAGAGCCAGAAGTCAAGAGGGGGACTAGACTGAGAATGAGCCCACCGGACTATGGCACCCAGGATCTCACAGGCCCAAGGATGCTAGGATGCGGATCCAGGCAGAGAAATTCCAACTCCTTAGAGCAGGGCTCACAACCCACCCCCTCACCCCCCCCCCTTTCGATTCTTTCTTTCCTTCCTTCTGATAAGGTCTCTTGCAGTCCAGGCTGTCTGGACCTCACTATGTAGCTGAGGGGGACCTTGATCCTCCTGCTCGTCTCCTGAGTGTTAGGGTGACCGGCGTGACCACACCCCCAACAAGATGTGGTGCTGGGGTGGGAACTCAGGGCTCTGTGCATGCCACACCAGCCCCATCCCCGGCCACCAGCATTTCTTCACATAGTCCCCAGCACATGTTTGAAGTAGCTGGCTGAGCCCAGGCTCCATGTTCTCTGCCCATGTTTGTAGGAAAAACACAGCCAGGGCATGAGAACCGGGCATCACAGCTGATTGCTTTGTTTGTGCTCCTCCTTCGGCCAAGTCGCTCTGGAAAAAACTGGTAATGGCTGACGTGTTCCCAGCAGTGAGGTAAGGCCTTGCTTCACAGCAAAGGTGAAAAGCAGAGAACAAGACTGTGCTCAGCCAAACGGAATGTGTTTAGGATGCGCCAGGCCCGGGCCCTGGTAAAACCAGATACCAGTAAAACCCCAAGCCAGGGGTCCACGCAAGATGGCCCAATGCATATGGGGTCTGCCTGCAAACATGGGGGCCTGAATCCAATCCCTAGAAGCCCACAGGGTGGAAGGAGAGAGCTGACTTCTACATACTCTTCTCTGACCTCCACCCATGTGCCATGGGGTGCATGTGTGTGCTCTCTCCTGTCTCTCTTTCTGTCTGTCTGCCTTCTGTCTCTCTCCTAGATAGATAGATACATAGATAAATACATACATAGACAAATACATAGATAGAGAGATGGATAGATAGATAGATACACAGATAGATACATAGATACATAGACAAAAAGATAGCAGACGTACAGATACATAGATACATACATACATACATTCATACATACATACATATATACATACATACATGGATAGATAGGATAGAGAGAGAGAGAGAGAGATACATAGATTGGCAGACAGATAGGTAGATATTAGGAAACGCTCACACCCAACCACAGAGACAGGACCGGGCACCCTGGTCCATGCCTGTCACCGCAGTACTCGGGAGGTGGAAGATCAGAAGCCCAGGATCATCTTTAGCTACGTATTGAGTTGGAGGCCAGCCTGAGCTCATGTGACTCTGACTCCCACCCCCTAAAACATTCCAGAATGCGAAGATGGCTCTTGGGTAAAGTGCTTGCCAGGCAAAGGTGAGGACCTGAGTTCAGATCCTGAGAACACGGACAAAAGTGGGTGTGGTAGTGTCACATAGTAGTCTGACATAATCTCAGCAGCTCCTGCAAGCAGAGACTGGAGAATCCCCAGAGGCTCTGAGTCAGCCAGCCCGGGGGAGGAGTTAGCAAACATCAGGAACGGTCTCACACAAGGCGGAAAGTGAGGTCAGGCTGGACCTCTGTTCTCGCACGGTGGTTGATGTACACTTAAATACACAAATATGCACAGGGACACACATATCACACACACCCCTACATCACATGCACACACCTCCTACATCACACACACACCCCTACTTCACACACACAACCCTACATCACACACACACCCACATCACACACACACCCCTACATCACACACACACTCCTACATCACACACACACCCCTACATCACACACACACCCCTACATCACACACACCCCTACATCACATGCACACCCCTACATCGCACACACACCCCTACTTCACACACACACCCCTACATCACACACACACCCCTACTTCACACACACACCCCTATTTCACACACACACACACACATCACACACACACCCCTACATCACACACACTCCTACATCACACACACACACCTACATCACACACACACTCCTACATCACACACACACCCCTACATCACACACACACCCCTACATCACACACACACACCCTACATCACACATACACACACCCCTACATATCACACACACACACACACACAGGCACAGGCGCACACATATACAAAGAATTTTAAAAAATTTTCTCCAGGGGCTGGTGAGATGTTCAGCAGGTGAGGAATCTGTTCAAACCCAGCGTGACTACTTGAATTCCATCCCTGGAAGGAGAGAACTCACTTCTGAAAGTTGTCCTCTCACCTCCACCTGTGCATCATAGCATTCTCTCTCTCTCTCTCTCTCTCTCTCTCTCTCTCTCTCTCCCTCCCTCCCTCTCTCTCCTTCTCTCTCTGTCCCTCTTTCTCTCAAATAAATAAAATATATAAATATTTTCCTCTGGCTGGTGAGATGGCTCAGTGGGAGCCTGCTTGCACACCAGGTGACCTGACTTCAATCCCAGAAGGTGGAATTGGTGGAAGGAGAGAACTGACTTCTGAGAGTTGTCCTCTGACCTCCACCTATATTCTGTGGCATGGATGCTCTCCTCTCATAAATAATTTATTTTTATTTATTTATTTATTATTTATTCAATTGTGCATGTATGCGTGTGTGCGCGTGTGTGTATGTATGTGTGTGTATGTATGTATGTGTGTGTGTAGAACCACAGGCGAATTTGGGAGCCACCATGGACCGCCTCCACCTCCTCCTTGTTTACTCTGCCCCAGGGATTCACAGGCTCCGCCCTACCAGGACCAGAAACGCAGGCCACCCCCCCCCCTTCCGCCCGGCGTCTATACCTGGGGTCTAGGATCCGAACTCAGGACCTTCTGCCTGCAAGGCAGAGGCTTAACGCCTGAGCCCTCGCCAGCCCCATAAATAATTTATTTTAAAGGAGAGAATCAGCTCTTGTAAAGTGTCCTCTATCCTCCACATGTGTGGTGTGCCCACGCTCAGCTCACACACAAATAATCAAATATAATATAAATAAACAGAAATGTCCCACTTTGTCCTTGTACGGGCATGGGGGATAGATAGCTCCTGGAGATAGCCCCTGTTGGATTTCAGTGCGCAAATCCTTCCCAAGCCATTTGCTTCTGGACTCAGGCCATATACCCCAGCCCTGAGTAGGAGGGGCCTCCAGGAGGGTGGGTGGGCCCAAGCAGATGCCCAAGTCTTGGCATCTGGACAGCTACAACTTACCATCCAAATCCCTCCCTATAGTAAGTTTCTTCCTGAGGGATGTTTGTTAACAGTAATGACTTAGCGAATTCACATGTCCAGCTTTGTTTATCGAAGTTGTAATCACAGCATTGTATGTGGACCTCCTCTGTGTGTGTGTGTGTGTGTGTGTGTGTGTGTACAAGAGGGCACTTGTGGAGGCCCGAGGGTAAGTAACATCGGGAATCATCCTGGATTGCTCTACCTTTTTATTGCTTTGCCCTGGGGTTTCCCAGGCTCTGCCTACCAGGGCCAGAAGTACAAGCTGCTGCCATTTCCACCTGGCATTAAAAATTTTTTTTTACCCTTTACACCCCACCCCGCTCCGCCCGTCGGGACGCCTGTGCGGTCCAGCCGGGCCTCACCCCGCGCCCTAGGTGGTAAGTCTCCGCCCCGCGCACCGCCCACCAGGACCCCAGGTCAGCCCACAGGGACCCGGCTCCGACTCCCACCATCCAGCCAGAGCCGCGCGCGGGGCCGAGGGACGAGGAGGACCTCCCCCTGCGCCCGGGCCCCGCCCCAGCTGCCCTCTGGTTAAATAGCTCCACGCTGACGCCCCCATCCTCTCTTTACACCCCACCCCGCTCCGCTGGTCGGTTGGGACACGCGCGGTCTAGCCGAGCCTCACCCCACGACCTAGGTAAGTCTCCGCCCGCGCCTGCCCACCAGGACCCCAGGCCAAATAATTCAGTTTAGTGAAATTGAGAGATCTTAAGAGTTAAAATGACAATGCCAAAGTCAAAGTGCAAATCCATGAGAAGCAACAATCAAGTAAACAAATTTCCCACTGAAGAAATTAATCCCATAATGTTAGACTCCAACAAGAACAAACCCACGGAAAAAGGCCAAGAAAGCCTCACCCAGGATAAAAACTTCAAAATATGATCATTACCATGTTCAATACTATGAAAGAGGAAATCAGGGAGGAATTACATAATCGAATCAATCACTTTGAAGAGGAACACAACAGACATCTGGAGGAGTTGAGAAAAACAGTGCAAGAAACAAAAGTGGCATAGAGCAGTTAAACAAACTCAAGCAGAGTTTTAAAACTGAGCTAAAAGACAAGTTATCTTCAACCCAGAACGCCACAGAGAGTCTTATCAACAGAACTAACGAAGCAGAAAACAGAATTTCAGACCTTGAAGATAAAGTGGGAGTACTAACCAGCTCAATGAAAGAGGTTGTTAAAGCCAAAAAGATACTTGAGAGAAATATCCAAGAGATATGGGACACCCTGAAAAAGCCTAACATGCGTATTCATGGAATACCAGAGCAAGAATCTCAAAATACTACCCTTGAGGAAATTTTTCAAACGATCATCAAGGAAAACTTTCCTCATATAAAAAAAGAGAGGCCCATCCATATACAAGAGGCATTCCGTACCCCAAACAGATACGACCAAAATAGAAGCATGCCACGGCAAATAATAGTTAAAACACTCCACATTCAAGATAAAGAACTGGTGCTGAGAGCTTCAGGGAGGAAAAACAAGTCGCTTTTAAAGGTAACCTATTAAAATAACAAATGACTTCTCAGTCGAAACAGTAAAAGCAAGAAGAGCTTGGAGTGACATACTTCAAGTATTGAATGAGCAAAAATGTCAACCCAGGCTGATTTACCCTGCAAAACTATCAGTCATGATCGAGGGAGAAAGAAAAATTTTCCAGCACAAAGACAACTTGAAGGGATACATGTCCACCAAACCAGGCCTTCAAAAAATGCTAGAAATGATACTCAAGCGTGAAGAAAAAAACAGGCATATCCAGGAGAACAGAAGGCAAGTATAACACCATTAAAAACGAAGCAATATACTTATAAAAGCTACTAAACATAATAAATGTCTGGAATTAACAATAGTTTCTCCATTATAACACTAAATGTTAATGGAATTAATTCACCGATCAAGAGACACAGATTACAAACTTGGATTAAAAATCACAATCCATCAATCTGCTGCCTGCAGGAAACCCATCTCACCACAAAAGATAGGCACGCTCTAAAAATAAAAGGCTGGTCAACAATTCTACAAGCAAATGGAAGCAGAAAACAGGCAGGGGTAGCCATTATGCTATCAGACAAAGTGGACTTCAAACCAAAGAAAATTATAAGAGACACGGATGGATACTACATTTTAGTCACAGGTACAATTCACCAGGAAGACTTCACAATACTGAACATATATGCACCCAATACGGGCCCCTCCACATTCATTAAGAAAACCCTACAGCGTCTAAAGCAAGAAATCAACCCCCAAACGATAATTCTTGGGGACTTCAACACCGCCCTCTCAACATGGGATAGATCAACAGGTCAAAAGTTTAACAAAGACACTTTGGAACTTAATCAAACCCTGAAAGAATGGACCTTACAGATCTCTATCGAACTTTTCACCCACGCACCAAAGAATACACATTTTTCTCAGCAGCACACAGAACTTTCTCCAAAAATCTGGGTCTTCAATCCTTATCCATTGATTCTGTGTGTCTATTTTGGAGCCAATACCAGGCTGTCTTTACAACTATGGATTTTTTTTTTTATTTATTTATTCAACTGTGCGCATGTGCATGTGTATGTGCCCACGCGTGTGTGTGTCTGTGTGTGTGTGTGTCTGTGTATGTGTGTAGAACCACGGACGAACTCGTGAACCACCATGGACACCTCCTCCTTCTGCCCCGGGATTCACAGGCTCCGCCCTACCAGGACCACAAGCGCAGGCTGCCCCCACTTCCGCCTGGCGTCTATACGTGGGATCTGGGATCCAAACTCAGGACCTTCCACCTGGAAAGCGGAGGCTTAACCCCTGAGCCACCTCTCCAGCCCCACAACTATGGATTTGTAGTATAGACTAAGGTTTGGTATGGCAATACCTCCAGCTGTGTTTTTGTTACTCAGGATTGTTTTTGCTATCCTGGGTCTTTTGTGCCTCCATATGAACTTTGAGATTGTTTGGTCAACTTCTTTGAAGGAATTGCTTTGGGATTTTGATGGTATCGCATTGAATGTGTATATTGCCTTTGGTAGGATGGTCATTTTACGATGTTGATTTGCAATCCAGGAACAATGGAGGTCTTTTCACCTTCTTGTGTCTTCTGCAATTTTCTTTCTTTAGGGTTTTAAAGTTTTCATTGTAAAGGTCTTTTACCTCCTAGTTAGTTTATACCAAGGTATTTCTTTTTTTGGGGGCTATAGTAAATGGGATTGTTTCTCTCAAGGCTTTTTCACTTCTTTCATTCTGGGCATATAAGAAGGCCTCTGATTTTTGCACATTTTTTGTATCCTGCCACCCTGCTGAACTTCTCAATTAGTTCCAGGAGCTTCCTGGTGGAGTTTTGGGATCACTCAGGTATAAGATCATTTCATCTGCAAATAAGGATAGCTTGACTTCTTCCTTGCCGATTTGAATCCCTCTTATGTCCTTTCTTGTCTTATGGCTTCAGCTAAGACTTCAAGTTACAATATTGATAGAAGTGTGTGGTTGAGAGTGGACAGCCTGTCTAGTTCCTGATCAAAGGGGATGCTTCCAATTGTCCCCATTGAGCATAATCCTTGCTGTGGGCTTGTTGTATATAGCTTTTATTATATTGATAAAGGTTCCTTCCATTCCTACTGTCTCTAACGTTTTTGATCATAAAAGGCTGTTGGATCTTGTCAAAAGCCTTTTCTGCATTCTATCGAGAGTATATAGTGGTCTTGGACTTTGGACTGGTTTACATGATGAATTACATTTATTGATTTGCGTATGTTGAACCAACCTTGTGTGCTGGGGATGAAGCCTACTTGGTCCCCATGAATGATCTTTTTAATATGTTTTTGAATCCGATTTGCTAAGACTTTGTTGAGAATCTTTGTGTCTGTTGTTCATCAGGGAGATTGGCCTATAGTTTTCTTTTTTAAGTGAATCTTTATAGGTTTTGGGATTAAAACGATATTAGCTCATCTGAAGGAATTTGGTAGTGTTCCTTCCTTTGCTATTTTATGGAACAGTTTAAGGAGTATTGGTGTATTAACTCCTTACAATGTCTGGTAGAACTCTGTTGCTGAATCCATCTGGTCCAGGACATTTTTGGTGGGAAGATTCAAGATTACTTCCTCAATTTCCTATATGTTATAGGACTATTTAAAATTCACAACTCCTGATTCAATTTAGGTAAGTTGTGTTTACTTAAAATTCATCCATCTCTTTTGTGTTGTCCAACTCACAGAGTATAAGTTTTTGAAATATGATGTTATAATTCTCTGGATTTCTTGGGTATCAGTAGTGATAACTCCATTTGTTCATTTCTAATTTTGTTAATTTGGGTTTTCTCTCTCTTGCTTTTGGTTAATTTAGCTAGGGGTGTATCAATCTTATTGATTTTTTCTTTTTTTGTTTGTTTGTTTTTTGTTTTTTTGTTTTTTTTAACGTGGGACCTGGGATCCGAACTCAGAACCTTCTGCTTGTGAGACGGAGTCACGACCCCTGAGCCATCTCTCCAGCCCCACTCTTATTGATTTTTTCAAAGAACCAGCTTTTTGACTGGTTGATTTTTTCTATCGTTTTCTTAATCTCGATTTCAGATATTTCTCCCCTTATTTTGCTAATCTCTCTCTTCTACTACTTTTGGGATCAGATTGCTCTAGTTTCTCTAAAGCTTTAAGCTGCATTGTTAAGTTGTTTATTTCTGATGTTTCCATTTTTTTGTTAGGCATTAAGAGCTATGAACTTACCTCTTAGAACAGCTTCATTGTGTCCCAGAGATTTTGGTAAGTTGTATTTTCATTATCATTCACTTCAGGAAATCTTGAATTTCCTTTTAATTTCTTCCTGAATCCAGTTCTCATTCAGCATCATAGTTGTTAAGTTTCCCGGAGTTAGTGTATTTTCTCATTTGATGTGTTGTGGATGTCCAGCTTCAGGCCGTGGTGGTCTGATAGGCACAGGTTAGAATTTCAACTTTCTTGTTATGTGTAGATTCATTTTGTGGCCCAATATGTGATCTTA
>JALPQD010000009.1:3276183-3395231 GCA_023101885.1 Typhlomys cinereus | reverse complement strand
GACCCTTATACCTTTGGGATCAGGTGGCTGGGAGGTAACCAAGAATTTCCTTATTTTGATACAGGTTCTTACTGGTTTCCTAGGCTGCCCTTGGACTTCCCCTGTTGTCTTGTCATTCACCTGTCTCCGCCACTGGACTAGTGGGGACAGACTTGTGCCACCAGACTAATACTCCGTGCTTTGGGTTGGAAGGATCTTGGGATTATAAGTGGGGGGTTAACAGCAATATGCCACCCCCGTAACCCCAAGGATTTGAGTCTTAAAGGTTACATAAAGGTTCGCTGGTGGGTGCAACAAGACTTCTTCAAGAAAACTCAGGTCTCAGTGGTGGCTGGAGGAGGGGGGCAACTGAGTATCTGACAGCCCATGGATGAGGATCCGAGGACAGTGGAGGGACCCAGAAAGTGTTTGAGAACTAACAAGATGAGACATGTAGTTGCTGCTCAGTCGGGAGCTAAGAATGTTAGATTTGATGGCTTCCAAAGTATGGGTGTGGAGTGGGAATGTGGGGCAGGGGCAGGAGGGGGAGCGTGCCTCAGAAGATCTCAAAACCCAAGATAAGAGCTTGAAATAAGTTTGGGAAATACCAAATACAAGTCCTTAGGCCTTGGGAGGATCAGGGAGGCATGTGGGGGAAGCTGCCATCACGCGGGTACCTCCATCTACTTGCTGTGTGATCTTGGGCTAGTTAACTGAGCTCTCTGAACCTTGGATTTCTTATCTGTACAAGGTTGTGAGAAGGTGCATCTTATCTTCAGCTTGGGGTGGATCTCACACGGTTGCCTTGGATTCCCTAGGACTTTGTGCACCACTAAAAAGAAAAAAATGTTTTAGGAATCAACACCTAGAAGGTCACGGAAAGCAAGACATCAGCTAGGCACGTTGGAGGGGTGTTGAGTCTCCCAGGGCTGGATTCACGCCAGGAAGGTCGTGAAGCACTTGAAATGTAGCCCATCTGAATTCAGATCTGTAAGAGATAGAAAACTGAAGTGAAGTGTGGTGGTTCACACTCGTCACCACAACATTTAGTGGTCAACAGGCAGGATTGGAGGGCCGCCTGGGCTACATAGGACACCCTGTCTCAAAAAAAAAAAAAAAGACAACAGACAACAGAAAGTGGGGTGGTACTGTAGCTCATGTAGCTGGCAGGCTGCTTTGGATTTGGCCCCAGCACCCCGTAAAACGGGTGGGGCACGCCTATCATCCCTGTCCAAGGTGGTCTTTCCTGAGCCCCTGACTCAAAACAAGCAAATACAAATAAGTGGAATGTTTCATTGTCTCATTCATGTGTTTGTGTGTGGAAGGGCTGTATGTGTCTGCATGTTCTCAGTGTGTGTGTGTGTGTGTGTGTGTGTGTGTGTGTGTGATCCATGCATATGAAGGCTAGAGGTTGGTTGAGAATCATCTTCAATCACTCTTCCACCTTATTCTTTTGAGACAGGGTCTCTAATCAAATCCTGAGCTCATCGACAGAGCTTGTTCTGGGGATTTCCAGTTTCTGCCTTTTGAGGCTAGAATGATGGGTGGACTGTTACACCAGTCTGACATCTTATATGACACCTGGGGATCTGAACTCAGGTCCCTTTGCCTATGAAGCAAAGACTTTACCCAACGAGCTATTTCCCTGGCCCCTCAATGTTTTGATACTGATTACATATCGAAGTGAGGTTTGGATACAAGTCAGGCTGAATAACCAACCACGTGACTGAATGGATGTTCCTTGCTCTTGCTTTGGAAAACATGGCTACTATAAAACCTGCACGTCTACACGGCTTCCATTCTGTGCCTATCAGACGGCGAGACTGTGCGTTGATACCCGATCAGTGTATTGAAGTCTAGCTCAGCGGCTGTCTGGGGCTGACAGGTTTGCCCCTCGGGAGGTATTTGGCAGAGACTGGATTTGAACTCTTTGCTGATTGTTTTAGCTTTTTTAAAAAAAAAAATTATTTATCTTGTGTGTGTCTGTGTATGGGGGGAACACTTATGCCTTAGTGCATGTTGGGGTTAAGACAATTTGCAGGAATCAGTTCTCTTCGTCCACCATGTAGATTACAGGTATTGAACTTAGGTTGCCATGTTTAGCGCTAGTACCCTTCCTCCCCCCCCTCCCTTTCCCCTTCCCTCCCTCCCTTCCCCCTCCCTCCCTGCCTCCCTTCTTTTCTTCCTTCCTTCCTTCCTTCCTTCTTCCCTTTCTCCCTCCCTTCTCTCTCTCTTTCTTTTTCTTTCTATTCCTTTCTTTCTTTTCCTTTTTTCCTTTTTTTCTTTCTTTCTCTTTCCTTTATCTCTTTCTTTTTCTTTATTTCTTTCCCTCTTCATTCATTATTTTTAGAAAGAGTCTCACTGTGTAGCCCCAGGGTAGCTTCAAATTTACATATATTTCTGCCTCAGCCTTCTCACCCAGGGTAGCTTCAAATTTACAAATATTTCTGCCTCAGACTCCTCACCCAGGGGAGCACAGGTGTGTGTGTCCTTTGGAAGAGGTGGTACTTGTACATTCTGTCCTGAGTAGGGATCAAGGATCTTGCTAAACAGTATCAAATGCACCAGTGAGCCTTCTCTTCCCCCAAAGAATTACACAGTCCTTCATGTCAATCAAATGGAGGCACATTCCTCCCACAAATTCTCCAGCCCCATATGTCGATCCAGAACAGGGGTGCACTGTGCAGAACTGTGCTTGTTAAACAGCGATCCCGGGCTCTAACTCACTCTCTCTCCATCTCAAGGCCCAGGGAGTGAAAGTTGTTACATTTGGCTGATGGGGACCTCGGCTCCAGCCAGCAGTGAACCTGGGAGATAGATAAGGGGGGTGGCATTGAATCGTCAGAAAGTTGAAACTAGGAGATTGGGTAGAAGCGGATTGCTGCTATCACTGGGGTTTAGACAGGGAGGAGGAGATGCCTTGAAGCTACATATTCTGGGTCACGGGAGATGCTGGGGGGATGGAGGGGCAGGGGCACAGAAACTTGGCAACATCCTCAGTCTGCCACGCAAGCCTTCCTGATGTGGGGAGGGGCGGGGCGAGACCTTTGGAAAACAGACAGAGGAAGGAAAAAGGTTTCCGGAGTACAGAGCCCAGGTGCGCTGCAGGTCCCTGGGCGTGGGCAGCTGGGGCCTACTCTGGGGCAGCTGGGAACTTGAGAACCGAAGTCAGCTGGCTCCGGGTGCAAGCCAGGATGGGGAGGCCAAGGCTGTCCCAATCTGAAGGGGGCTGAGAGCCGCCCCTGGCCCTCCTCAGAAATGGTATCCCAAGTGGAAAGGTCAAGTGTGCTGTTGGGAGAGGGAACCGGCTTGTGGCCCCAAGGGAGTTTAGGGAAGGATGCCAGGAGCCTGTGCGTCAAGAGACGAGCCTGTGCGTCAAGAGGTCTCTCCTGCTCTGGCTTTGAAATAGGAACGGGGTGGTCTGGCGTGTCCTGTTCCCAAATACTATGAGCTCGGGGCCCAGTGTTTCTTAATTGGACTTTTTTTCTCCTTATGCTGGGGGTGGAACCCAAGGTTTTTCAACTGAGGCACAAGCCCTACCGCTGAGCCACACCCTCAACCTCTCACTGGAGGATGCTAGGCTGTCACTACTGAGCCACGCCCACAGCCCCTCATTGGAGGATGTCAGGCTATCACTCTACTTCTGAGCTACGCCCCCAGCCCCTCATTGGAGGATGCTAGGCTGTCACTCTACTGAATCACGCTCCTAGCCCCTTATTAGAGGATGCTAGCTGTCACACTCTACTGAGCCACGCCCCCCAGCCCTTCAGAGGATGCTAGGCTGTCACTCTACTGAGCCACGCCCCCAGCCTCTCAGAGAATGTTAAGCTGACACTCTACTTCTGAGCCACGCCCCCAGGCTCTCATTGGAGGATGCTAGGCTGTCACTGTGCTTAGCCACGTCCCCAGCCCCTCATTTGGGGATTCTAGGTTGCCTCTCTACCAGTGAGTCGCACCTCCAGCCCCTCATTGAGGATTCTAGGCTGTCACTGTACCATTGAGACATGCCCCTTAGTTCCTCCATGGGAAATTCTAGGCTGTCACTCTACTGGGAGCCTCTTGCCCAGCTCCTCACTGGAGGCTTCTAAGTAGGTACTCTACCACTGAGCCACGCCCCTAGCTGCTCCCTGGAAGATTCCTGAGCTGAGCTGTGCCACTAGCTTCTCCCCCACCCACTTTTACACACACACACACACACACACACACACACACACACACAAAGTGGGCTGATTGGTACAGCAGCCAAGCCAGCTCCCTAACCTCTGAGCTCTTTCTGACTTCCCTTTCTACATGGTCTGGCTGGCCTGGAGACCACCCCAACTCCTCCCACCCCCACCCCGCTGCCGTAGGGCATGTGGCAATCCCAAAGTGGAATTACTGATATGAGCCATCCTGTCTTCCTCCCTCCCCCTTTGTGTGTAAGGAGCTGTCTCCTAGCACAGCTCAGCCCCCTAGCATAGGTTGGCCACAGAACTGGGGGTACCCCTGGTTCCGCCTCCCCAGTGCTGCAATTGCAGCTGTATGTCTTTGTACCTGGCTCCCCCTGCTCCCTTTGAGTCCTGCTTGACATCTCCTGTGCGATATGACTCCCGTGTCCCCCTGAACCCCCACCCCTCATGTCCTCTGTCTCAAGTGTCCCCAACTCTTCTCTTGCCCAGTGTTCCCCTTCTTACCTGCTGCCCCTTCCATGTCTCCATTCTGGTTGTCGTTCCTGCTGCTCTCAGTTCCCACAGAGCGCTGGGCATCTTCCATCTCTCCCTCTTCCTCCCTTAGTCACCAAGTTACACACACACACACACACACACACACACACACACACACACACACACAGGTTCCTCAAAGTATCTCCACATCTCCCCACACTGAATTACCATGTAGAGTGTTTCTGCAAGACCTGAGTTCAAATCTCAGTCTCGGAGTTGAGGAGCTCTGGGCCACCCTGTGCCAGTTACTCTCCCTCCCTGTTACAGCCTGTGCCCATGTGTAAAATGGAGTCCCCAGGACTGGCGATAGATAGGTCAGTGGGCAAAAGAGCTTGCTTATCATGCACAAAGCCTTGGGTTCCATCCCCAGCATGGCATTAAGTTTGTTGTGATGGTACATGCCTGTCATTCCCACATTGGGAGAAATCAGAATTCAAGGTCATGCATAGGAAATTCACCCCGTATTTTCTCTTTTCCTTACGATCGTACGTGTGCGTGTGTGTGTCTGTGTGTGTATGCACACGTGTATGTGCCTGTCTGTGCATGTGTGTGTAGGGGTGCAAGGAGCTCACCTCACCCTCTCTGCCCCCTCTCTGCAGAGCATGTGCCTCCGGAGCTTTGGGAACCTTTCTACACAGACCAGTATGCGCAGGAGCACGTGAAGCCCCCCGTGACGCGGCTTCTGCTGTCCGCCGAGCTGTACTGCCGGGCCTGGCGCCAGGCGCTACCTCAGCTCGAGACGCCTCCCAGCCCCTCGGCGCTGCTCGCTCTGCTGGCCCGAAGGGGCACGGTGCCCTCACTGCCCGAGCGCCCGGTTTGCGAGGCCGACCTGAGACACCAGCCCATTCTCATGGTAGGCCCCTCCCCGAGACCCTAGCCGCCCAGGCTTTGTCCACTGGGCTGGGCTGCTTCTCTCCCTCCACTGCCCCTTGGGGCCTCCACCAGTCTGTGTCTGTCTGTAGGACTTCTCCCTGGGGCCTGATTCTCCCTTCAAGGGTTCACTGCCAAGTCTAGCTGCCCTCACCAATCAGCTCTGCTGTGCAAAACACAGCTCCTGCCATTGAGATGCTCCTGGTCAGCCATAGCACCGCCTACCAAATTTAGCCCCTCCCACTAACCTTAGCGCTTCCCAACAAGTATAGTTCTCATCCTGTGATGTAGCTCCTCCCATCAATCTTAGCCCCTCCCACCTAGCATAGTTCCTGTCAAGATGAACTCCTCCTTTCAAGTTTAGCCCCCCCACCAGGCATGATTCAAATTCCTCAAGTTTGACCATGACCTAGCTCCTCCCAAAAATCTTAGCCTCTCCCACCAATCCTAGCTCCTCCCCTCAAGCAGAAATCCGACATAGCACCATTCACCAGTCTTAGCTCCTCCCACCAGGCAAGCTCCTCCCACTAAGCTTATCCTTAAGCAGAACTCCCTAGATATAGGTCACCCCACTGAACCCAGCCCTACCCACCATATCTAGCCCTCTTCCCAGGTCTGGGCACTAGACTTCATCCACTATGCCTGGCTCCTCTCTGAACTTCTCCTACTAAATCTCTTTGTATCCCAAAAGAGAACCTCTAGCCCTTGATTTGTTGGCTTGGCCCACTCTCTTCTAAGCCCTGATGGCAGACTTCAAAGCCCAGCCAGTCCTATGCGACTCTGACCCAGCAATCTCTAACCCCCCATGTGCCCTGTGGTCTGACCTCCCCACAGTGTCCTGTGGTCTTACCTTCCCCCCCACATGTCATGTGGTCGATCCCCTTAGTGTCCTGTGGTCTGACCCTCTCCTCCATGTGCCCTATGGTCTATCCACCCTTCATAGTGTCCTGTGGTCTGACCCCCTCCCACAGTATCCTGTGGTCTGAACCTCTCCCTATGTGCCCTGTGGTCTGTCTCCCTTCCACAGTGTCCTGTGGTCTGACCCTCCCCCCACTTGCCATGTGGTCTGACCTTTTCCTCTCCCCAGGGAGCACACCTTGCTGTCATAGATGCCCTGATGGTCATCTTCTCCTTTGAATGGACTAAGACTCTGCCCGGTCCTTTGGCCGTGAGCAGCTTGGAACACAAACTCCTCTTGTGGGTGGAAACGGTAGGTGTCCTTGGGACTGGATGACGGGATTGGGGCACTGGCCTCATGACGGGTACTGACATCTCTCTGGACCCCAGACTGTCCGGTGGCTGCAAGAAAAGACGGAGCAGGAAGCAGCCCAGCGAGCGTCTCCCGCCATCCCTGCTGATGGGGCAGCTCCTGCGCAGTCCTCGGTGAGCGCGGCTATGAGTGACGGATGGATGGTAAATGGATGGATGGATGGATGGATGGTAAGTGGATGAATGATGAATGGGTGGATGGATAGATTTATGATAGGATGGATAGATTTATGATGATGGGTGGATGGATGGACAGATGAATAGATAGATGGACGGATGGATGGATGGATGGATGGATGGATGGATGGATGGATGGATAGACAGATGGACAGATGGGTGAATGGATGAATGGTGGGTGGATGGATAAATGGGTGGATGGATGGACAGATGAGTAGATAGATGGATAGATAGATGGGTAGATAGATGTATAAATAATAGATGTATAGACGGATGGATGAATGGGTGGGTGGATGAATAAATGATGATGGAGGATGAATGGATGATGATGGGTGTATGTAGGGATGATGAAAAGATGGATGGGTGGATATATGTATGAATGGATGATGGATACATGGATAGATGGACAGATGAATGGATGGGTAGATGAATGTATGGTTGATGTAAGGATGATGGATGAATGGATGGTTAGATGGGTGGATGGGTATAAATGGAGCATTGGGGGGTTTTGTGAGCAGGGCCGGGCTGCTCCTCCTGGCTGTTGCTGAGGTTGGGGCTGTGCCTGGAGGTGACTTCTCTTTCTCTTTTCCTCTCTCTCTCTCTCTCTCTCTCTCTTTCTCTCTGCCTTGTCTCCCTGCATCGGCCCTTGCTGTTCCCTTCTCTACCCCTCTGGCCATAGTGCCCCACACGCTGGTACTGGAAGCTGGTTCCTGTAAGTGGGGCTGTCTGTGAGTCTTGTCTGCCTGCCTTGCCTGTCCATGTCTCTCTGTCCGTCTCGTCTGCTGCCCACCTTGCCTGTCCATGTCTCTCTGTCTGTCTGTCTCTGCCTGCTGGTCCGCATCTTGTCCCCTTCCCTTCTCAGCTGAGAGCAGTGGAGGGGGGTCCCCAGCCCTGGGGCATGAGAACCCCTCTATGACCCGAGAGAGGAGGAGGAATTTCTGTTCACAACAGTGGAGCACACCTTCAGGATCCTAGCTCTTGGGAGGCTGAGGCTGGGGGATTTTCAAGTTTGAGACCAGTCCAGGGAATGTTTGGAGACTTGGCATCAAAAGAACCTAAAGCAAGCCAACAAAAAATAGAGGACAGATGAATTAACACTTAATGGAAAAAAAAAAACCCTATCATTAGCTGAGGAAGGCCCTGGCCAAAAAGAGATATAGTTGCTGAAAGGAAAACTCTCAGACCCAGGACTGAATAGAAACTTCCAGAGTGCCTCAGTTTCCCTAAGGGGGAGGGGTGATCTTATTTTAGGTTTAGGAGGAAGCCTGTTCTGGAAGCTTGAAGTTTTCTTCTCCTCCTCCCTCCCCGCCCCTTATTAGCTGTGTGTTGTCCCATAAGTGTCTAAATCTCTCTGTGTGTCATAGAATTTATTCCTCTGACAGATGAATGAGGAGAAAAGTGTTCAGTAGAGTGGGGCAGGTGGGCGTGGGGGGGGGTGGATGGGAGCCCCCACCTTTGCTCTCTGCTCCTCACCTTAGGGTCAGCGTTGGGGGGAGTCAGTCCCACCTTCCTGCTTCTCCTACATCTCCTTTCCAAGCTGGGGGCTGGGTCTGTTGCGGGAGGGGGGGTGCTCTGCATGGGAGGCGGCTGTTGTGGGGCTCCTCAGGGCTTGGGAGGAGCTGGGGAGGGGCTCCCGAAGCCCACTAGAAAGCACGATTGTGGCTTTGGCTGAGGATGGGGGGGTCAAGACTCCTCCCTCCCCCCAGGGGGGAGCGCTTGGGGGCCCAGCAGGCCTCGCTGACGGCCGCTCCTTCCCCCCCCCTCCCAGCACGCAATTGCCTTCTGTTTGAAGGAGTCGGGGAACAAACCCCCCATGGTAATGTATCCCTCCTCTCCCCGGGGTCCCAGGAGGCTCTGTCCCCAGACCCCCGCTGCTGGCCTGGCTGTTTGCAGATCACCCCCTTTTTGCCTCTTGCTGCTGCCCCTTTCCTGCTCCAGGCTGGCCCCCCTCCCATTCTGGCTCTGGGTCGTTCCCCTCCACCCCCCAACTTTCCACTCCCATCCCTTCATGGTGGAAACCCAAGGCCTCCCAACCCAGCTGCATGACCACAACCCGGGGCGGGGGGAAGGGCGTGACTCATGTCTGACCTCAGCCCGCTGCCATCCACAGATCCGATACCGCAAGGACCGCGCCGTGGCCAGACGGGTCCCCTGCTTTCCAAACGTGATGACCCTACAGGACCTGGCTAGTGGGGCTGCGCTGGCTGCCACCATCCACTGTTACTGTCCCCAGCTGCTGCGGCTTGAAGGTGTGTCGTGAGGGGCCCAGTTCCCACCACTACCCTCCAAACTTCTGTCCCTGGGCCATCGGATAATACAGAGTGTGTGTGTGTGTGTGTGTGTGTGTGTGTGTGTGTGTGTGTGTGTCAGAGGGCACTATGTGTCCCTGTGGAGGCCCAAGGGTGACATCGGGAATTACCCTGGATTGCTTCTACCTCCTTATTGCTTTGCTCCGGGGTTTCCCAGGCTCCGCCTTCCAGGGCTGGAGTTACAGGCCACTGCTGTTTCCACCTGCCATTTTTATGTGGGATCTGGGGATCCGAACTCAAGTTCTTTTGCCTAGCAAGCAAAAGGCTTTAACCTCTGAGTCATTACCCCAGCCCTTGTTTTTGAGATAGGGTCTTCTGTAGCCCAGGCTGGCCACAAGCTCACAAGCTCACTATGTAGCGGAGGATGACCAAGAGTTCCTAATCTGTCCGTCTCCACTCCCCAAGTGTTGGATGCCAGGCGTGTGCCACCATATAGTGCTGGGGAAAGAGCCCAGTGTTCTACCCACTGAGCCATGTCGCTAACCCCTAAAGGCAGCTTCTAGAATCAGAACATCCCCATCTTTCCTTGCTTATTAGCTGTGTGATTTTGCACAAGTGTCCAACCCTCCCTATGCTCATAGACTTTATTCCTGCCGCAGGAACCTGTACTAGACTCCTACTTTTTAGATGCCTGGGTTTGGGGGAGAACAAATACAGATGTACTGCTAGCTTTCTAAGATGATAAAGATCCATCTAGAAATACCTTTGGCATGACACAAGGTGTCCCCAAAGGGCAGTGTGGATGGCTAGGAAAGTGTATTTGTTGTTTTGAGACAGGATCTCTCTCAAAACATTATGTAGCCAAGCTGGTCTCGAATTCTCCATCCTTCTTCCTCAGCCTTCCATGTCATGGGATAATTTCTTTTTTCCTTTTTTAAACTACTTATTTATTTAGCACACACACACACGTGTGTGCATGAGTGTGTGTGTGTGTGTGTGTGTATCAGAGAGCACTGTGTGTCCCTGTGGAGGCCCAAGAGTGACTTTGGGAATCATCCTGGATTGTTCCTACCTCCTTTTTGTTTCACTCTAGGATTTCCCAGGTTCCGCTCACCAGGAGCCTAGCATTTTTATGTGGGACCTGGGATCAGAACTTAGGACCATCTGCTTGCGAGGCAGAGAGTTAACCCCCTGAGCCATCTCTTCCAGCCCTGGGATGATTTCTTAAAACTCTTTTAATTCGGGCCAGTGAGATAGCTCAGTGGGTAAAGTGCTTGTTTGCAAACCTGGGGGTCTGAATTTGATTTCTGGAAGCATATGTGGTATACATGAGTGTCTCCTTTCCCTCTCTGTCATTCTCTCTCTCTCAAATAAAAGATTTGAAAGAGTAGGGAGAAGGTGCAGAGAGAGAGAGGGAGAGAGAGAACATGCATATTATGGTGCATAGGTAGGAACTGGGACAACTTTCAGAAGTCAGTTCTCTCCTTCCACCATGTGGGCTTCTGGGGACTGAACTCAGGTCGCCAGGTTTGCAAACAGATTCCTGGCCCACTCAGCTGTCTCACCTGCCCTCTTTCTTTTCTATTCTTTTTTCTTTATTCTTCTCTCCTCATGTTTTCTTTTTTCTTTTTCTTCCCTTTCTTCCTTTTATTTCTTCTTCCTTTTCTCCCTTTCTCCTTCCCTCTATCCCTCCTTCTCTTCCCCCTTTCTCTTTCTTTCTTTCTTTCTTTCTTTCTTTCTTTCTTTCTTTCTTTCTTTCTTTCTTTCTTTCTTTCCTTTCTTCTTTCTTTCTCACTCTCTTTTTCTCTTTATCTTCCTTTCTCTTTCTTTCTTTCTCACTCTTTTTCTCTTTCTCTACCTTCCTTCCTTCCTTCCTCTTTCTTTCTCTTTCTCTCTTTCACTTTTTCTCTTCTTTCTCTTTTCTCTTTCTCTCCATTCCTTCCTTTCTCTCTCTTTCTCTCTCTCTTTTTCACTCTCTTTTTCTCTCTCTACCTTCCTTCCTTCTCTCTCTTTCTTTCTCTCTTTCTCTTTCACTTTCTTTTTTTAACATTTTTTATTATTATTTCCGCTCATACAACTTAATAGGTAGACCAGTTCCCTCCCCCCCAACCCCCTGCTCCCCTTCCCTCCCTCCCCCATCTCCCAGTGCCTCCCCCCAATTCCCACAGAGTCCTTTATTGTGTATGCCTAACTCTCCTCTTGGTCCTCCTTTCCGATGACGTACAAGACCCAGTGGCATTTCCCTGAACCCTTTCTCGTGTTCCCCTTAAGCATAGGAACACTACTGTGGCTGTCAATCCCTTGCCTCCAAGGATCTTGGTGCCTTTAGCCGATGTTAGACTTTGTGAGGTCAATAGTGTGACGGACATGGCGCAGGGCATGCAAAGTCCTATTATGATTGCTTCAGCCCTAACTAGTGTGGAGACTCTTCAAATCATTGCTCCCCCCATCCTTTTGCTCTTACAATCTTACCGCCCCCTCTTCCGCAAATGTCCCTCAGCTTCAGGATGGGGGGAGATCTCTTTCACTTTCTCTCTTCTCTTTTTCTCTTTTCTCTCTTTCTCTCCATTCCTTCCTTTCTCTCTCTTTCTCTCTTTCTTTTTCTTTCTCACTTTCTCTTTCTCTCCATTCCTTCCTTTTTCTCTTTCTCTCTTCTTTCTTTCTTTCTCTCTCTTTCTCTCTTTCTTTCTTTTTCTTTCTCTCTCATTTTCTCTTTCTCTCCATTCCTTCCTTTCTTTCTCTCTCTCTTTCT
This sequence comes from Typhlomys cinereus, assembly GCA_023101885.1. Taxonomy (NCBI): domain Eukaryota; kingdom Metazoa; phylum Chordata; class Mammalia; order Rodentia; family Platacanthomyidae; genus Typhlomys; species Typhlomys cinereus. Next base: position 3,383,232 of record JALPQD010000009.1, on the reverse strand, counting down.
CTTTCTCTCTCTCTTTCTCTCTTTCTTTCTTTCTTTCTTTCTCTCTCTCTGTCTCTCTCTCTCTCTCTCTGTCTCTCTTTCTTCTTTCTCTCTTCTCTGTACATGCTCCCACCCGAACCTTCTCCCCCCAGCCCGTAGCACAGGACTTTGAGTCGAGTCTCAGGTTTCATGTAGACGCATGTGTGTCATGTGCCTTTTACAGCAGGCATGTGGCGCGAGACCCAACCTGTAGGAAGACTTCCCTGTGTGCTGGTGGGGGGCTTCCCTAGGGACCCCCCTCGTCTTCCTTCCCAGTGCATGGGAGACCCAAGCAAGCCTTTTGTCTCCCCAGAGGTGTGCCTCAAAGACCCCATGTCGGTGGCAGACAGCTTGTACAATCTGCAACTGGTACAAGACTTCTGTGCCTCCCGCCTTCCTCGAGGCTGCCCGCTCTCTCTGGAGGACTTGCTGTATGTTCCCCCACCACTCAAGGTAAAGGCCTTGTCAAGGGGAGGGGACTCCGAGGCCTCACTAGCCCTCAGCTGACCTTCTCCTCCTCTCCCGCCTGCAGGTCAATCTGGTGGTGCTGTTGGCTGAGATGTATATGTGCTTCGAGGTACTGAAACCTGACTTTGTGCAGGCCAAGGATTTGCCCGATGGACACGGTGAGCTCCGGGGAGCTGGGCTTGACTTGGGAGGGGGTGGCAGAGGTGGGAATGCGGTCCCTGCTTGATGACAGTCTTTTCTCTGTGCACGAGGCAGCCGCTTCCCCCCGGGGCACAGAGGCCCCCCCAGCTCAGAACAAGAGCAGCAGCAGGTAGCTACATGGCTTTGTGTGTGTGTCTTTTCTCCCATGGGTAGTGGGTCCTTCTTCCCACTGAGCCTGGGGACGGGGGCCAAAAGTGGAAATCTTATCTCTTGGCAGTTCTCCAGTGTTCAACTTCTGTCACCCGCTGCTGTCACCTGGTGGGCCTCAGTCTCCCCTGCGGGGGTCCACAGGTGAGGAGAGGGTGTGTCTTGCCTTCAGGATGCCCCAGGGGGCTTTGGATGAGTCCAGTCATTGGCCCCACGAGCTGGGCTGTCACTGGCTGGGACGTTCCTTCAGCCATATTGGGAAGCACCAGCTAGTGGATACAGCCTGGTAAATGGCGCACTTATCCTGTGAACGTGAGGACCCGAGCATAGATGCTCAAAACCCACGTTAAAATCGAGTGGTGGGGCTGGAGAAGTGGCTCAGGGGTTAAGCCTCTGCCTTGTAGGCAGAAGGTCCTGAGTTCGGATCCTAGACCCCACATATAGATGCCAGGCGGAAGGGGGGGGCAGCCTGCGTTTCTGGTCCTGGTAGGGCAGAGCCTGTGAATCCCGGGGCAGAGTAAACAAGGAGGTGGAGGTGGTCCATGGTGGTTCCCAAATTCACCGGTGGTTCTGCGCGCGCACACACACACACACACACACACACACACACACACAATCACACATAATTGTGAATGAATGAATGAATGAATGAATGAATGAATGAATGAATAAATAAATAAATAAAAAACAAACGCGAGTAACATCCCAGCACGTGGCAGACAGAGACAAGGACAGGGAATTCCCCCAGGCGAGTTGGCTTGATTTGCCTAACTGATCCGTGAGCTCTGGGTTCAACAGAGAGACCCTGCTTTAATAATGAAAGTGGGAGAGAGGCTGGGGAGATGGCTCAGGGACTCAAACCTTTGCCTCACAAACAAAAGGACCTGAGTTCAGATCCCACATAAAAATTGGAGGTGGCCTGTAATTCGGGCCCTGGGAGGCAGAGCCTGGAAAACCCCAGAGCAATGTAATAAGGAGGTAGAGCAACCCAGGATGATTCCCGAAGTCACCCTTGGGGCTCTATAGACACACACACTCCTGCCCACTTGTATGCACCCATACACACACACACACACACACACACACACACACACACACGTACATACACATGCACTCAAAAAATCAAAATAGGTAAAGTAAATTTAAAAATAAAGTGAAGAAGGACCAAAGAAGACATCAGATATCAACTTTGGGCCTCCACACACCTGTACACATAGGTGCATGTGGACCCACACACACATATACACCTACGCAAGTGAGAACATGCATACAGACGTGACTGCATACATTCACATGCATCCAAGCCCACATATACACGTCAAAAAAAAAAAGCCCTGACTACTCATTTGTTGAACTCTCTGATCCAAGTAGGCCCTCAGTGACTTGCCCTGTAATAACACAGAGCTCATCTCCAGACACTAGCTAACCCCATCTCCATAGACCCCTCATAGTGACCACTGGCTATGTGTTGTCCACACCCCCCCCCAGGCTCCCTGAAATCATCCCCATCCATGTCTCACATGGAGGCCCTGGGCAAGGCTTGGAACCGTCAGCTAAGGTGAGATCATCGCAAGAGATCTGGAGCAGGCTCGGGTGGGGGGACGGGCGGAGACCCCTCCCAGGGGCTGACGCCTCGCTCTGGCCGCCCAGCCGTCCCCTCTCTCAGGCTGTATCGTTCAGCACTCCCTTTGGCCTGGACAGCGACGTGGACGTGGTCATGGGAGACCCCGTCTTGCTGCGCTCGGTCAGTTCGGACAGCCTGGGTCCCCCGCGTCCAGCGTCATGTTCCCGGAACCTTGCGCAGCCACCCCCGGAGCCTGTGGACCTGCCCACCATTGAGGAGGCCTTGCAGATCATCCACAGCGCAGAGCCCCGGCTGCTTCCTGACGGGGCTGCCGATGGCAGCTTCTACCTCCACTCCCCCGAAGGGCCCCCCAAACCACCGCTGGTCTCCCCTTACCCGCCGGAGGGAACCTCAAAACCACTGTCTGATGGTGGGCTCAATAAAGCCCCCCGTCTACGTGTCCCACCCGGAGACCCCTTCCAAACCATCGCCATACCCTGTGGGGGAGGTAGCAAAGCCACCAGCCCCATCCGAGGGGTCACCAAAGGCTGTGGCTTCTTCCCCTGCGTCCAATCACTCCGAAGTAAAGATGACGAGCTTTGCTGAGCGCAAGAAGCAGTTGGTGAAGGCGGAAGTAGAGCCAGGCGCGGGGTCCCCCACATCCACACCCCCAGCACCTGAAGCCTTGAGTTCGGAAATGAGTGAGCTGGGAGCCCGGCTGGAGGAGAAGCGCCGGGCCATCGAGGCCCAGAAGCGTCGCATCGAGGCCATCTTCGCCAAACACCGTCAGCGCCTGGGCAAGAGCGCCTTTCTGCAGGTGCAGCCGCGGGAAGCTGCAGGGGAGGCCGTGGAGGAGGAGGAGGCAGAACTGGGTTCCACCCGGCCGGCAGGCGAGGGCCAAGGGGAGCCAGTATCCTCACGGCCAAAGTCTGTCACCTTCTCTCCAGACCTGGGCCCCGTGCCCCCCGAGGGGCTGGGGGACTACAACCGAGCGGTCAGTAAGTTGAGTGCTGCTCTGAGCTCGCTGCAAAGGGACATGCAGAGACTCACCGACCAGCAGCAGCGGCTTCTGGCCCCACCAGAGCCCCCCGGACCTGCCTCATCACCTGCCGCCTGGGTCATCCCGGGACCCACTACCACCGGGCCTAAACCTGCATCCCCCAGCCCTGCTCGGCGTGCCCCCACTGCCCGGCGCAGCCCGGGGCCGGGTCCCAGCCAGACACCCCGCAGCCCAAAGCACGCTCGCCCGGCAGAGCTGCGGCTGGCGCCCCTGACGAGGGTGCTCACGCTCCCCCACGATGTCGACAGCCTTCCTCACCTGCGCAAGTTCTCGCCGAACCAGGTGCCCGTACAGACGCGCTCCTCCATCCTGCTAGCTGAAGGGACGCCGCCCGAGGAGCCCACCGCGAGGCCTGGCCTCATCGAGATCCCTTAGGCAGTTGGGAGAACCTGCCGCTGACAGGACGGGGATGGAGCCCCCCAGGGGCTGAGGATTCCTTAGAGGAAGAGGCCTCTTCTGAGGGAGAGCCCCGGGATGGGCTTGATTCTTTTATAAGGTAAGACCCCTGTGCAGGTGGGAGAGGGGATTGGTGAATGGATAGATGGATGGAGGTTGAACAACAGATAGATTGATGGATGGATAGATGGATGGATGGGTGAACAGATGGATGGATAGACAGCTGAATAGGTGGATGGATAGATACATGCATTTATAGATGTATGGGTGCATGGGTGGATGATGGATAAACAAATACATGAATGGATAGACAGATAAATGGGTGGATAGGTGAATTGATGGATGGATAGATACACGCATGCATAGATGGGTGGGTGGGCAGGTGGATGGACAGACAGACAGATGGTTGAGTGGATGGGTGGATGAATACATTGTGTGCATTGGATGGGGAAATAGATGAATGGACAGATGAATGGATATAGATGAGTGGATGGATATATGCATGCATGGATAGATGAGTGGACAGATGAATTGATGGATGGATGGATGGATACAGCAGGCATGGACGGATGGTAGATGGATGCATGCATGGTTGAACAGATGACTGGATGGAAATAGATAGATGAATGGATAGATGGATGAAAGGATGGATGATATATGCAATAAGTAGACTGATAGATGAATGGATAGATAGATAGGTATGAATGGGTGGACAGATGATTGGATGGATGGATGATACATACATGCATAGATGGACAGGTGGACGGATGGGTGGGTGGGTGAATGGAGTGATGGATACATGAATACATGGATAGTTGAATGAATGGCCTGATAAATGGATGGACAGGTACATGCATGCATTGATCAATGGAGAGATAGGGAAGTAGATAGATGAATGGGTAGATGTATGCATGAGTAAATAGAGGGACAGACAGATGAATGAATGGATGGGAAATGATGATGTGCCATGGGTCATCAAGGAGATGAGACGTGATGGATAGATGGTTGGATGGAAAGGACTTTACTCATGAATAGGTGGGTATATTGACAAATGTTGAGACTGGATGGATGGCCAGGTGGATGGGTGGGGAGGTAGACGGATGTATAAGTTGAGTTGGATGGGTTGGTAATAGCTGGATGGATGAGTTGGTTAGATGGATGCATAGGTTGGTTAAACAGATGGATGGATGGATGGATGGATGGATGGATGGATGGGTGGATAAGTGGGTGGGTGGGTGATTTGATGGATAGGTAACTAGAAGGATGGATAGGTTGAACGGATGGGTAGATGGATGGATAGGTAGGTGGGTAGGATGGCTAGGAGGGTGGGTGGATGGATGATCTAGATGGATGAGTGTATAGATTGGCTAGGTAGACATATGGATGGATGGATGGATGGATGGATGGATGGATGGATGGATGGATGACTGGGTGGATAGATAGGATGGCTAGACAGGCGGGAAGATGTATGGCGAGATGGATAGGTAAGTAGATAGATGGATGGGAAGACAAATCGAGAGGTTGGTTAGGTGGATTGATGGATAGGTAGATGGTAAATGAATAGATGAATGGAGGAATAGATGGAGTAGACAGATAAGTAGATGGTATGTAGGTAGATGAATGGGTCGACTTGATGGACTTGAATAGATCAATGGGTGGTTCAGATGTATTGATACAATGCTGAGTAGTCGAACGTGTAGGTAGATGGAGGATAGATGGCGAGACATTCAGACCAGAGTTGGGCAGATGGGTGGATGAGAGTGAGAGGTTGGACTAACAGCCAGGGGCTTCACGAAGAGATTCTTCCTAGCTGGAACCTTCCAGTTCTCCCTCCTGGCTCTGGCACCTCTGACCAGGTTGCCTTAATTGGACACGGGGAGTCACTTGACTGGCTCCTCCGATCCCTTGTCATTTTCTCCTGAGCGGCTCCCCCTGCCCTGAGGTCATAAGCCCCGCCCACCTTTGGAGACTCTGGCACCTTTTGACTTTGTCTTAGATTCTTCTTCTCAGCTCATTTACACTTCTACTTAGTGTGTTCTGACCTCAGGACCTTTATCCTTGCTCTTCCATCTGCTTGGAAAAGTCCTCTCACTCCTTCCTTGTCAGTTAAGTTCTTCTAGGAAGCCTCGCTGGATGTCCCTGGTAAAGAATAGATCGCAGTATAGCCTAGTGGCACTCCACATTAAAGTTATACCAGTAAAGGTCTAATTAAGGGCTGGAGAGATGGCTCAGTGGTTAAAGCCTCTGCCTTGTAAACAAAGGGACTCAGATCACATCCCCAGATCTCACAGAAAAATGCTGGGTGGATGTGGCCACATACCTGTCATTCTAGCCCTGGAAGGTGGAGCCTGAGAATTCTCAGAGCAAGCTGTCTGCCACTAGCCCTAATGGCTGCTCTGGGTTTCATCACTAGAGACCCAGGCTCATAACAGTGAAATGGGAGAGTGATTGATCCTGATGTCACCCTTGGGCCTCCACAGGTGCACATTCAAGTGCACCCACGTGTGCCCATCCACATGCAAAAACACAAACACATATGCACATACCCCATACACACATGCATGCGGGAAAAAGAAGTAAAGGTCTAATTACCACATTCTCCCCATTCAGTTTCCTTTGTGTGAACAGCAACCCAGTCTACAGGGCTGTGCATAAAGTGGGCACTGACGAAATAATTCCAGAATGCCTGCCGAGGCCAAGCGAGCAGCCAGCCGGGTTTGGGGGAAGTCACCGTCCAGGGAGGGGCAGTTGGCTAGATGTCCAGGGAAGGGCAGTTGGCCGGACCTCCCTATTATCCCCCCACCCCCAGGACGAAGACAAGCCAGAGGATGAGATGGCTCAGAAGAAGGCCAGCCTGCTGGAGAGGCAGCAGCGGCGGGCAGAGGAGGCCCGGCGGCGGAAGCAGTGGCAAGAGGCTGAGAGGGAGCAGAGGAGAGAGGAGGCTGCAAGGTGAGCTCCAGCCAGCTGGGGAGCCCCTGGCCTGAGACCTCCATGCCCCAGTGACCCCATACCCTGTTCTGTCCCCTTTCTTTTTAACCCTCAGGCTGGCTCAAGAGGAGGCCCCGGGCCCGACCCCCCCAGCACCCACAATCCCCACAGCACCTACAGTCCCGGGGGCCCCGGCGGCCAACCTGGCTCCTGCTGCTCGGGTGGCAGCCGAGGAGGAGGTGGGTCCTCGGCGGGGGGATTTCACCAGACAGGAGTATGAGCGCCGGGCCCAACTGAAGCTCATGGACGACTTGGACAAGGTGCTACGGCCCCGGGCCTCTGGGACTGGGGGTCCCGGGCGTGGCGGGCGCAGGACCACCCGGCCGCGCTCTGGTTGCTGTGACGACTCGGCCCTGGCACGAAGCCCAGCCCGAGGCTTGCTGGGTGAGAACCCTGTTGGGGTGGTGTGGATGGACACCCAGCCTATCCTTGGGTGAGGCCCCACGGATGGGTAGGGAGAGGGGGTTATTGCAGGGGTGCAGAATGCAGCAGGTTTTTGGGGTGGGAGAGGTGTTCAGTGGGGACCTGCCTGGGAAGTTTGGGGGTATTGCTAGGCAAAGGTCCTCCCCCTTCCTATTCGTCAGTCCACTGGGGCTGCTGCACGGTGTTAGTGTTTGCTTGGCGTGTGGAAGGTTCTGAACTTAATCCCCAGCACTGCAGGTAACAAAGAATTATTTCTGGTTATCATATTATTAGCATATTGTCATCATTAAGCTGCACAAGGGGGTACATACCTGTCATTTTAGCCCTTGGGAAGCTGAGGAGGGAGGATTGAGTTAGAGGCCAGTTTGGCCTACAGAGCTTTATCGAGACCCAGAATCAATCAAGACAGTAAAACTATAGGCTGGCAAGTCAGGTGTCTGGGTGCAAACCTGGTGACCTGAATTTAATCCCCAGAAGCCCTATTTTGGAAAGAGAGAACCAACTTCTGAAAGTTGTCCTCTGACTTCCACCCATGCATGCATTCTTTCTTAAATGAAAGTCAGGGTGTGGGGGGAGAGACTGGGATCGAAGTTCAGTGGTGGAGAGGTTGCCTGTACCCACGAAGCCCTGGGTTCCGTTCCCAGCACTGCATAAACTGGGTGTGGCCATGCATGCTTTTCATCCCAGCACTCAGGAGGTGGAAGCAGGATGCTCAGGAGTTCAAGATCATCCTCAGCTACACAAGTTTGAGGCCAGTCTGAGCTGTATCTTAAATCCACCCAAGCAAATAAGAGGTTGACTGCAGTCTTATTATAGTGTCTTGGAAAGGACAACCCCCCTGTCCCTTGGGCATGTCTGGGGTGAGGGAGGTGTGTGGGTGGGACAGGTTTCAGGTGGGGCTGATGGAGCTGTTTCTCCCCAGGTTCCAGGCTCAGCAAGATCTATTCCCAGTCCACGTTGTCCCTGTCCACAGTGGCCAATGAAACCCCCAATAACCTCGGCGTAAAACGGTCCACATCTCGGTAAGTTCTGCCTGGCAGATGGGAGGGGGGATCTCTCAAAGCCTTTGGCTTGAGCACACTTAGGAACATGGGTCACACACTCTGTCCTGCCCCCCCTTCCCGTGAAGTGCATCTGAAGGCTACGGGAAGAGACAGCAGGCGCTTACAGGAGTATGCGGTGTACATGTACATCTCTGCAGTCCACTGGGCCTGCCTCTTCGCTGGTCCTTCTGCACCCTCCTCTAACCCTCATCTGTGTTCTCAACCTCCACAGGGCTCCTTCCCCATCGGGCCTTATGTCCCCGAGCCGCCTGCCCAGCAGCAGAGAACGTGATTGGGAGAACGGTAGCAACGCCTCCTCCCCAGCATCAGTACCCGAGTACACAGGTAAGCCATTTTTTTTTTTTTAAAATAGAACCTGGCCCATTTATTTGCTCATCCCCATTGACCGCCCTGCGTTCTAGGCCCCCGGCTGTACAAGGAGCCCAGTGCCAAGTCCAACAAATTCATCATCCACAACGCCCTGTCTCACTGCTGCTTGGCGGGCAAGGTGAACGAGCCGCAGAAGAACCGTATCCTGGAGGTGAGCCGCCCCCCAGCACCCGCCTGGGTGGGGGTGGGCCACCTGGGGCCAGCCTGACCTGCTGACTGGCTTCTGCCACCTTTCCTCAGGAAATCGAGAAGAGCAAAGCCAACCACTTCTTGATTCTCTTCCGGGATGCCAGCTGCCAGTTCCGGGCTCTCTACACGTTGTCTGGGGAGACAGAGGAGCTGTCCAGACTGGCAGGCTATGGGCCTCGGACAGTCACACCTGCCATGGTGGAAGGCATCTACAAGTACAACTCGGACCGCAAACGGTTCACACAGATCCCAGCCAAGACCATGTCCATGAGCGTGGACGCCTTTACCATCCAGGGCCACCTCTGGCAGAGCAAGAAGCCGACCACGCCCAAAAAGGGGGGTGGCACCCCCAAGTAGCGTCCACCCCGGGTGGTGTGGTGCACGCAGGGTGGGTGGGCGGGGAGAGGCGGACGTGTGTGCAGGCTGTCCCCTCTTCAAGGACAGACCCTGGTTATTCCTGGGTCCTGTGTGTCCCCGACCTTGTCTATGGCGGGGCTGCAGCCGCCACCCCTCATCACTTGGAGTCTGGTCTTGCTGTGGGGGCTGAGCTGGGAGGTTCAGGGACTCAAGGCTCAGCTCAGTCTCCTTGTCTGTCCTTCCTCCCTTCTTGAATAAAATAACAGAAGCCGGGCCACACGTGCCCCATAGCTGGCTGGCGTTCTGTTCTCTTGGGCTGGCCTCCCAGGTGGATTCTGCCCAGGGCTGCGGTGACCTTCCTGCCCACACCTTCTCCCCGGGGATGTCGCCAGCCACCTCTGAACTGACCTGGCATGAGGTTCTGGTCTGGCTCTTCTGTCTGCCCCTGCCCACCTCCTCCCCCTCACTGCTAATCCTCTGCGCGACTGTTACTGGACTTGGCGTTTGGTCTGTGGCCAACTTCTAACTCGATCTCCTGTCTCTGGTAGCCAGGCTGACTACATATGGGGGCTTGGTTACCACCTCTGGATCCGGGCTCCTGTGTTCCCCTCCTCAGAGCCCCACGTCCGAGGATCCAATTGCCTGCTATAGGTGTGGGGAGCAGGACACTCACACTGTCGCCCCGGTTGAACCCCAGCCAGGTTTCCCCAACGTTGCTGCCAGATGCTGTGTGACTTGCCTCTTGCAGCCAATGTCCTCTGGTCCCATGATGATCCCTACCCCCAGCCTGGGCCTTCCCATGTCCCCACTGCCCACATGGCCGCCTGCGTGACCTGCAAATCTGATTATGTCCCCTGATTCCTAAAGCCCCTTAATGGCTTAGGGGCCACTAATGGCTTCCCAGAGCTTAGGCCATCAGACCACGCCCGGGATGTGGTCTGCACCAGGCCGGGCCTGGACTCTGGCCAAAGACACTGCTTTGTCATAATAAGTTCAAAGAGCTGCACCATGGCTGACTGCGCCAGGGGGTTGGGGGAGGCTGACAGCTTGTGGAGTGCTTGGGGCTCAAACAAGCTTCTGGCCACACTTGACGAGTGACCTGGAGGGGAAGTGGGGGAAGGACCGGTCCTGCAGCATCCAGAACTGGCTCAGCAGGATGAGAGGCAGGTGGCCACCTCTCCTCCTTCCACTCCTACGGCCTCAGCCAATCCGGATCCAGGGCCAGACAGCTGTGCTGGAGAACCCGGGGGTGTGGCAGGAAGGAGCAGAGACCATGGTGTAGAAAAGAGGGCTGTATTCCAGGGGTGATGGCTGGGGAGGGGCTGAGGGAGAAGGCAGGGAGTCAGTCTTCCTTCAGGCTTCCAAACACTGCTGCGGGCACGCTCTGCTGCTCCAGTTGGACCTCTATGGGGAGAGGGAGGGGGGAGGTGGTCACTTCCCTGTGTTTGTAGGGGAGGACTGGTCCACCTTGGTACTGGCCACCTTGGACCCAGGATCTGCCCCACCTCGGCCCTGGCCACACTGACCATTGGGCTGCAGATCCATCTCATCCTCGTCCTCGTCCTCGCCCAGCTGGATCTCCTCGGGGTTGGCTTGCTGGGTCAGCTCGGCCAGCTCCTCACGGGACGCGTCGCTCCTGGAGGCAGGGGAGTCACGACTGGCCTGTGGTGGGCTGCTCTCCAGAACCCCCAAGATGGGCTAGATGGAGCCCTCCTGCCCTGGTCCTCACCTGACGAACAAGATCTTGCTCTGGGCCCGAGAAGGCTGGTCCCGCTCTGCCTCGGCTGCCAGCTGCTCTGCTCGCTGCTCCAGTAGTTTCATGTCGTCCATGCCGCTCTGCCCCGGTGCCAAGTCGGACACTGAGGAGGAGGAGGGCAGCCTCAGTCAGAGCCAGGCTCTGGAGACATATGCCAGGAGTGGAGCGAGGGCTCCCTGTCCCACTCACCTGTGCCTGTTGTGCTGCCCGACACTTTGAGCATCTGTGAGGCCATGAAGTTGACCTGTGTGTTGTAGGTGGCCTGCACGCTCCGACGGATGCGCAGCATCTCCCGGATGGTGTCCTCGTTGCCATGCCGAACCTCAAAGTCCTTCCATGTCTGCCAGAATGCCCCGGTTGTCTGTGGTGGGGGGGAGGCAGGTGGGTGAGCCTGGGCCCCAGCACCTTTTGGGCCCATGTCCACCCTACCTCCCTGCCAGGCCCCGGCCCTACCCGGGGGTCACAGATCTGGGAGCAGAAGCTGTAGATGGCGCGGGCGCGGTCGATCTCGCCGAGTTTGCACTCCATGTCTGCGAAGCGCAGGCACATCTCTCGGGCATGCTCATCCGACAGCACCTGGCACCGTGGGATGGGTGAGGGTGAGGCGGGGGTGGCTCAGAGGTCATGGGCTTCCAGAAGCCTCCTGCTACCTGCCACTTGCCAAACCACCTCTTTAAGATCCCGACTCAGGAACCCCCGCCCTCCCACCCTGTGCTGAGACCCACTGGCGGGCACCTCGATGGCCTTCTGGTAGATGCCACGGGTATGGGTGACCCCGTATATCTCGGCGGCCCGCTTGATGTAGATGTTGAACATGTCGTACTGCTGGGCAGGCTCCACGGCTCTGGTGGCCCGATCGTACACGGCCATGGCATGGCGGGCCAGCCCCCACTCTTCCTCCAGCTGGGCGTAGAGCAGGTACAGGGCTGCGCGAGGCCACAGGGTCAGGTCACAGCCCTGCAGCTGGGACCTCACCCCCACCCCCCACCCCCCACCCCTGGAAGCCCATGGCCCCTCACTCTTGGCATATTTGGGCGGACAGCCATCCAGTGCCTGCTCAAAGAGATCCCGCGCCCGCTCCAGCTTGCGGCCCCCATAGCGGGTGATGAACTTGCTCAGGTACGTGTTCCAGATGTCCGACACGTTGGGCCACTTGAACAGTGAGATGCCACGCTCGTATGCCTGTCATGGATGGGGAACAGTGAGTATGTCAGAGCCCTGGACCCCACGATCTGGAGGTCCCGGGCTCAAGCCCCCAGGGTCCCTGCCACGCCCACCCCGGCTCTGACTTTCTCCATCTACCAAGTGCACAGGGGTGCAGGAAGACTAAACATGGGGGACAGCACCTTGTATGTGAGGTGGCTCCCCAGGTCTCCATGGGCACCCACAGTCAGGGAGAGAGGGGGGACATGTGTCCATACCGTCCACCCATGTGTCTGCCCACTCGGGGAGTGGAGCAGGCTTAACTCATAGACACGTGACCCCCCCACCTCTCTGCCCTGTAGCCTGAGCTAGTGTGGGTATCGCATGCCGGGCACCTGCATCTACTCCGCCTTATTGTCATGACGAGACAGGATGCCAAGACCTGACGCCCAGCACCCCACCACTCGAGCGTTACCATGTGCAGATGAGGTCCCTAAGGCCATCAGGGTGGGCGTGACCAGTGTGGACTGAGAGGGGCTGGAGGCATGGATGGAGGTAAGAGCGCTCACTTGACGAGTGTGAGGCTCTGGGGTGTCTGCTGCCAGGGCGGCCCACCTGCCAGGGCGGCCCACCTGCCGGGCCAGAGCCTCCCAGAAGACAAGCCTCCGGGCAGGTCTCAGGGTGTTTTTCTAGATGGCTGTAACAGGAGGGAAGGGCCTTTCTAAGTGTGTGCAGCTCTCTCTCCTGGGCTGGGGTCCAGGAACTGAACAAAAATTCAGTGATGGCTTCTTGGCTGCGGGTGGGATGTGACTCTCCTCACACTCATGCCACCCTGACCTCCCCCCATGATGTCTGGGGAACGGGAAGCTGCAGTGGACCCTTCCTTCCAGAAGCTGCAGCTTGTTTCAAGGAAGTAGCAGTCACAAGGAAGGTAACTGACCCTCACCTGCCTAGACCTTGCAGGACCCGAATGTGACCCCCACCTACCTAGACCTTGCAGGACCCGGATGTGAACAGGCTTAGCAGGGGTGAGGGCAGAGCGGCAGCCTCACCTTGAAGCTCTCCTCGAAATACTTGTGCTCCTCTAGGAACATGGCGTAGTTGATGACGATCTGGGGCGTGGCGATGCGCAGGTCCAGAATTCGGTCGTACACAGCCTTGGTGGACTGTGGGCAGAGAGGTGGGGTCGGGGCATGCTCTGGATATTGGGGCACACTCTGTCCCTCCCACCCCAGGGCCCTGCTGTGACTGCTAACCTGGAAGGTCCCCAGGCTCTCCTCCAGGTCGGCGAGCATGGACCACACCTTCAGTGACTTGTACACTCGGTTCTGCACAGGCTCCGAGCTGTCGAAGTACTCAGCCCGGCGGGCGGGCAGTGCTGTCGCCTTCTGCAGAAAGATGGGGCAGAGGCAGGGGGGATGCTAAGGGGCTGTCCCCGCCCTGCTTACCCCCTCTGCCCCCACACCCAGGTCGTCCCCGTTCACTGGCCCTTCCCCTCTGCCCCGCTCCTCACCCGTAGCAGCCGCAGCGCCTCCTCGTAGTTCTCGTGCCGCAGCTCCAACTCCCCACACTGGCACCATATGCTCGCCAGGTCGTCCACCTGCTTGAAGTTCACCTTGGTGGCCTTCTCCAGGATGACACGGGCCTGTGGCGACCAGCAGGGGCCAGGTTAGGGTCACATACACACACACACACACACACACACACACACACACACACACACACACACACATACACACACACACACGCTCTCGAGCGTCCCTGTGTGTGACTTACGTCATCCAGCTGCCCATTGTCCTCATAAAATTTGGCAAAGGCGACCCACAGAGTATGGGGTTTGCCTGTGGCCTTGAAGGGGTCCACAGTCTGCACAGCCTCCGTGTATGTGTTGATGATCTGGGGGAGGGTCAAGGTTAGGCTGGACGGTCCACCAGCCATGCCAGGATGGGGGGAGGTCAAAGTAGGTCGGGAGTCCCACAATACCTCTCGGGGGCGGCCCTGGTGCAGAGCCACACGCTTGTGCCACTCGTGCACGTGGTGCGGGTTCTGGCGCAGCAGGACGCTGTTGAGCAGCAGGGGCCGCCGGCCGATGAGCTGCTCAAAGCGGGCAAGGCGAAGCTCCAGGTCCACGTCATCTGAGGGGACAGACACACGCGTGAGGGGGGGTGCTGGGGAGGTCATGCTGCCGTGGCCTTCGTTCCCTCAGCTTCCTCTCCCATCACCTAGCCCAGCCCAGGCTGTGCAACTCCACACTCGATCTGGCCCTCCTTCCTCACCTGCGGCCACTTGAGGACCCCGCCCCATAGCCTACCCGGCCCTCCCCAGCGTGCAGGACTCCGTCCTCTGCTTCCTTCTGGGCCAAGCTCCACACTCACCCTCCTCCCACTGAACACTCACCCTCCTCCTCCCGCCCCAGCTCCGAAGCCGTCTCCATTTTGGCTGCAATCATGCTCTCTTCAAACTGGGCATAGCTGTCAAACACCTGCGTGAAGTCCCGCACGGTCATCACGGTGCGGATGGCCTCCTCGTACACGTCCCGAGCCTGAGGGGAATGGGGGGGGACGACCACGACAGAGGAGTCATGAGAGACATGCGCAGGAATTGAGTAGTACCTGCAGGCTGAACCCTGCCGCTCTCCCTGCCCTTCACTGCCTCAGGGCCGCCCTAGTGAGTGACATCACCCCGAAGGTGGACATCTGCATAAAGCACTTGGCATCCAGTCAGACCTCAGAGCTGACCCCATCTCCTAGGCCGCCCCAGCAGGAGCTCTAACCTCAGCTGGTTTATGGCACTAAGGTCACAGTGAGACTTACACCCTCCTAGGGGGATCAGAAGCATTGCCGCGAAAGGAAACACACGAGATCAGAGCCGGGTAGTGCAACACCCCCCCAGCATTTTCACATGGGATCCAAACTCTGGTCCTTCTGTTTGTGAGGCAAAAGCTTTAACCCCTGAGCCACCTTCCCAGCCCTCATCCGTAGGTTCCCCCAGACAGACTTTGTGTGAACTGCTTGTGTGTCGCTGGTTCCCTATCTGGGGGTGAAGGAAGGGGACGCGACTCCCAGGGAGTCACACAAAAAATGCACACATGTGCACGTGTGGCACATTTGCACACGTCCCACTCATGTGCTGCACATCCCACTCGTGCTGCACTCGCCCCCTAATAGTGCAATTGACCACCCCTCCCCCAGCATGACCCATCCCCCAAGTGCACACGTACCTTCTCGAAGTGGCCGCTGCGGATATAGTAGTCGGCCAGCGAGCACCACAGCCTGCCCAGCTGGTCCGTGAAGCGTGTGAGCCCACCACGGATGATGGCATCCACGTTGAGGGACTGTACTTTGTCCGGGTTCCGAGAGATGAGGTCACACAACTCGTGCCACAGCTGTGGGGTGGGAGGGGACAGCTCAGCAGGGTTCCAGGGGGAGGAGGCCTCTCCCGCCCAGCCTTGCCTTGCCACAGGCCCACCTGATAGTTGGACTTGCCAGCCTTGGACACGAAACGCTCGTCATTCACCACGGTGGCCAGGCGCTGCGCGGCCTCGTCCAGCCGGTCGCTGGATTTGAGGTACTCGATGTATTCCTCAGCGCTTTCGGGACTGAGCTGTGGAACAAACCTTGCTGGAGGTGAGGGGCTTCGGGGCTGCGTGGCACACCACCTCTCGACTCGGTGGCTGTATGCCTGGCACCACCCATCTAGTGTCCTGGCCACCAGCCAGCGTCGCCCCATGATGGCCCAGCCTGTGGTCCTATGGTTGAGTGTCAGACTTGACTGACCTCGGCCCTTTGGGACTGCCTGGATGCCACAGGTCTAACCTGCGTCTTTCAGGGCCAAACTCAGTCTTGATTAGTTCCGTCCTGGATTCCCTGGGCTTAACCAAAGGCCCCAAGACGTGCTCGCTGCAGCTGAGATACCAATGGTCAGGCCAGAAACTGCTTCCGTCACAAGTACCATTTGCACAGCACTGTGCTGGGCTGGGGAGATGCTCAGGGTGCTAAAGCCTTTGCCTTGCAAGCGAAAGGACCTGAGTTCAGATCCCAGATCCTACAGAAAGATGCCAGGCAGAAATGGCCACAGCCTGCAAGTCTGGCCCTGAAAACGAAGCCTAGGATACCCTGGAGCAAAGCAATGAAGAGATAGAGCAATCCAGGGTGATTCCTGATGTCACCCTTGGGCCATCACAGGTGCAAACGCTTAAGTGCCCTCTGCACTCGTGCACACGCACACATTCACACACAAAGAATAGCATTGAGCACTGCCTACTGAACGCATGGCCCATTTCTCTATTCATGTCCTTGCTCACCTTGAGGAAGCGCCGGTAGCCCCGCACAGCGGTCTCGGGCAGTGGGTGGGAGCGCAGGAAGCGCAGGTACAGGGGCCAGATGCGAGAGTGCTGTGTGATGGGCAGCGCCCGAAGGGCGCGGTCGAAGGTGCGGCGGGTGTGGGTGACTCGGCCCTGGTCCATGAGGAACTGGCAGTAGTCTAACCACAGGCGGGGCATCTGCAATGTATGTGGGGCAGTGCAGGGTCACGTGTGGGCTCCAAGGTCTGGATGTGAGAGACACCCCAGGTCTAGGACTCAGACACATGCCAGCTATAGGTGGCAGAGGGTCTCTGATCATCTATCCCAACAATGCAGACCCAGCCTCCTGCTGCCCCACAACCCCAACCACCCCCTTGCCCAGCTCCCCACCTTGTGCATGAACACAAACGCCCTCTCATGACAGTTGTTGACGTCTTCATAGGCAGGGTCCGTCACACAGCGATGCTTCACCTGAGCCCGGCGTGCCTTCAGGTAGCGGTACCACAGTTTGTAGCTGGGGAACAGGAGACAGGGGCTGGTTGGAAACAGACCCCGCCCCAATACCCCATGAGCCCTTCCTCTGGTTCCGGAAGGCCACTGTGGGGGAGCAGACACTGATGTGGGTGATGGGGGGGTGGCTCTCTTTCTTTTTCTCCTTTCTCTTTCTTTCTCTCTTCTATCTTATCAGGGCCGTATTTCACACAGCAGTTGGTAGAACCACCCATCATCGGGCCCCACTGATCCTGCCTTGACAGCACATGGAGGAAGAGTACTGGGGTGGGGGGGCATCCACACCTGCAGGGCAGAAGCTTTAGTGCCCTCTCATACAGCTGATTGAGCCGTGGCTTTGGGGCACCCTGCTTGAACTCAATGTAGCGCAGCCAGCACTTGACGGAGAACTGGTTCCGCATGATTTCTTCCTCATAGGGGAGATCCTCTTCTTCCTGCCATGAGAAGTGGAGAAATGAGGAGACAAGACACGTCCTCAGCCGCGTGAAGCTGCGCCCCATTACTGGGGCTGAGCCCCAAATTCCAGGCTTCTATTAGGATCCCAGGTTCCTTATTGGGAGGGGGGGTTAGACCTGCAGTCCCAGCTCTCGGAGAAGAGTGGGGGAGTAGAACCAAAAGGGTCAGACAAGGGTAAGGCCAGCCCGGGCGACACAACAAGATCTTGCCTCAAAAACAAAGAGCAAAGCAAACAAATAAAGAACCAGAGGCCTGGGAGATGGCACAGGCAGTAAGGTGTTTTCTACACAACAAAGAGGACCCGGGTTTGGAACCCCACGACCCTTGTAAAAGTCGCGCTTGGTGCATCTGTCATCCCAGCACTGGGGAGGTGGAGACAGGCTGATCTCTGAAGCTCACTGGCCAGTGAACTGGTGAACCCTACGTTCATGCTGGAGCTCAACTAGCAAAATAAAAAACAAAAATAAAAATAAATAAAAATAAAAAGATGGACAGCAACTAAGGAAGACTGCCACTAACCTGTGGCCTCCACACGCATGAGCATACACTGACACACACAACAAGCTGCATGTGCATGAGCACACACTGACATGCATGCAGACATGCAAATGAGCGCACATGTGCATGAGCATACACCAACATGTACACCAACATGCACACAAGCACGCCAGTGCATGAACACACACCTACATGCACACAAGCATGCCTGTGCATGAGCACAGGCCCACATGCACACAGACATGCACAGGAGCACACATGTGCATGAGCATACACTGACATGCACATGAGCATGGCAGTGCATGAGCACATGCTAATATGAATGCGAGCACGCCAGTGTGTGAGCACACGCTCACATGAACACAAGCACGCCTGTGCATGAGCATACGCAGACATGCACATGAGCACGCCTGTGTATAAGCATACACTGACATGTACACAGACATGCACAGGAGCAACACCTGTACATGAGCACACAGACATGCACACAAGCATGCATGTGCATGTGCACATACCAACATACACAGACATGCACAGGAGCACACCTGTGCATGAGCACACACTAACATGCACATAAGCATGCATGTGCATGCGCACACACCAACATGCAGAGACATGCACAGGAGCACACATGTGCACGAGCACACACTGACATGCACACAAGCATGCATGTGCATGCGCACACACCAACATGCACAGGAGCACACCTATGCATGCACACACATTGACATGCCCAGGAGCACACATGTGCATGCACACACACTGACATGCACAAGAACACACATGTGCACAAGCACACACTGACATGCATATAAGCATACGTGTGCCTGCACACAAGCACACACCTACACAAACATGTATATATATTATGGCTTGCCTGCATGTTGCCAATAAATTCATGGCCTCATGGCTTATGGCACAAGGGGGCTTTATTTTGGCCGACGACTGTAACAGTTTTTAGTCCAGCTGGGCAGGAGAGCCCACACCAACACCTGGCGCCCAGAGAACTGGCCATAGCATATCCACAGGGACTACTGAAAGAGGGGCAATCCTCACTCGCCAGATGGCAAGTCTGTCCAAAGTAAGCCCAAGGATGCCCACTTACTGAACCAGCTCCCTGCATCTTCTCCACCTGCCCAGGGAATGGCCCCACCCACCATGGGCTGGATCTTCCCATATCAACTCATCTCCCGCAGGTTTGTTTAGGGTTTGCGGTAACCATCACCTCTTCATGTTCCAAAGCTCAGCCCTCAAGGGTCAAGTTAACACCTGCATGTAATATACTCCTCCACATATAAACACACGCACACATACAACTGAGAAACAAACACAGGCCAGTGAGAGGATCCTGTGGTGTTTCCTGCTGAGCCTAACAATCTGAGTTTGATCCCTTGAACCCACACATCACAAGGAGTGAACCAATTCCAGCACATGAAGACAGATAAAATGTAGAATGTGAGGAAACAAGAATGAGTGTGACCAGAGAAGACATCCAGTTCCACCGGCCACTCCTGCAGTCAGGTAACTGGCTGGTCAAATGGCAGGATGCTAATTCAGACCATTCCCCCCCAAGCACCCAACTGCCTATCACCTGCCCCAGAGATTCACACACCTCAGAGTTAGGACTGAGAACCACAGAACCAAACCACTGGGTGGACATCAAGGGCTGGCCCCGTGAATCACCAACCCCTCTGTGGTCCCCATCTCTACACCCTAAAGGCACTAGGGCCTGACGCCAAGCCTCTGCCCAGACTCTGGGTCTTACAGCCTTGCAAAACCTCTTCTCAGACAGTGGATCTCTCAGGTTCCCCCACCCGTATCTAGCCCAGGCCCAAGTGACTAGATCTTTGTTTCTGGGTGAGTGCACACGTTCCTGAGTCATGTGTACATGCGCTCACATGTGCATGCTAGCATGAATGCACATGCATGTGAACGCCAAAGGCTGATGTTGGGTATCTTTCTCAATCACTCTCTATTTTATTTTGGGGAGCAGGTCCTCTCACTCAATTCAGAGCTCACTGTTTAGGCTTGGGTGGCTGGCTACTAAGGTCCAGGGATCTGCCCGCCCCCACTTCCCCAGTGATGGGATTATAGAGGATGTGCTGCCCCTCCCCGCTCCAGTCCTTGGCTTCCTACAGAAAAGTTTTCAGCCTTTTAGAATCCCAACAGTCACCCACGCCCACAGATGATCTCTTCATACTTCAGGATTCTTGTAGCCCCAGACGCCCAGGCTTGTACCATGAAATCGGAGTCCTGACTGGTCAATGTGCCTTCGGCCTGTCAAAATGCAGGCCACTGACCCTCCTGCCCCTACTTCCGTGCAGCCCTTGACCTCGGAAGCAGCTGCCTGCTCAAGCCGCGAGGGATCTGTACGGGCACCTCGTCTCTGCTCCTGCCCAGACTGGCACGGACATCCCCCGTCCGGCCTCCGCTCCTCCAGGGTCCCCCAGGCCTTGGGCGGGCCAACAGTTTGGGTTTAAATCCCCCGCAGAATGGCGCGCTTCTGACCCTTGGGGGGAGCCCAGGCTTCGCCCTTCCCACCAGGGCCAACCCCCGGGCGCCGCCGCGGACTTACAAAGACCAGATCCGGCCGCTCGGGCCGCGGGAGCCGCGCCATCACCATCTTTCCAGGCGTCCGGAACAGACGATTGTGGCGTGTTGATGACGTCAGCGGCAGGCGCTCGCCCCCTCCACGCCAGCTCCGTTTTCTATTGGTTACACGGTCTATGTTGTTGGACGTTCGCTTAGGCAACGCCGACGGCAGGAAGCGGGAAAGAAGCGCACGGTGATGGCGTCACCAGCACCCATTCATTGCCCAATAGAAACCGGCATTGTTTCCTGAGGCGGACCAAAGAGCGGCGGTGTTGTTGGAGGGTCGACATTGGGCGGAAGTGGCTTCGTAAGATGCAAGATGGGGGTGAAGTTGGAGGTGTTTCGGGTCAGTGAGCGCAGGAGTGGACTGGGTGGCTGCTGGACGGGGAAATCTTTTTATGTTTTATGTACTTGCTAGAGAGAGAGAGCG
The DNA here is from genome assembly GCA_023101885.1 of Typhlomys cinereus. Classification (NCBI taxonomy): domain Eukaryota; kingdom Metazoa; phylum Chordata; class Mammalia; order Rodentia; family Platacanthomyidae; genus Typhlomys; species Typhlomys cinereus. The sequence goes on along the minus strand of JALPQD010000009.1, from coordinate 3,362,300 downwards.
AGAGACAGAGAAAGGAGGGGAGAAAGAGAGAGAGAGAGAGCGCACATGCATGCCATAGTGTACGGGTGGAAGTCAAGACAACTTCCACTTCTGTCCTTCCACCATAAGGGCTTTTAGGGCTGGAACTCAGATGTCCAGGTTTGCGAGCCGGCGCAGGACCCGCCGAGCCCTCCCGCCGGCCCCAGGAGTTCTTTAAGGATTAGGCAGCGAACCGGGGAGCTGCTAAGAGCAGGGAGTCCCAGGGAGAACATATCTGAATATGGGGGCGATCTTTGGGTTTGGAAACCCAGAGAAAATAGTTCTGCGTGGAGGCTCAGATGGCACAGTCCACTTTGGGGGCTGGTCTGTGAGAGCGCTGCAGAAAAAGGGGAGCTGAAAGGAGGAGAGGCCTGAGATCTGGCGGCGGAGGGGGGTGGTGGTGGTGTGTGTGCACCTGGCTCACTTAGCCTCAGTTAGGGAGACTCCTAGAGGAGAATGAGGCCCTCCGGGATTTATGACGTCCTGTGGGTCTACTTGGCAGGTGTGTAATGTAGTCTCAAGGATGACCTTGTAGCAGAGCTTTTTGTGCTGTGTGCCTGTCTTGGGGGGGTGTCTACTTCCAATATAGAGTCTGGAAGATTCTGGGTCCAGGCTTGAAGATGTCTCTCTTTCCCTGGTGGGAGTTCTGATCCCCCCCAGAACAGCACTCTAACTGTCGAGGAGAACACCCATCCCCCAACCTATGCTGGGGGCAGGGGAGGGTGGCTGTGCCAAGCTTTGCTCACCCCACCCTCTTCTTCACAGATGGTACTGTACCTCACGTTCCCTGTGGCCATGTTCTGGATTTCCAATCAGGCAGAATTGTTTGAGGAGTATGTGATCCAGCGCAAGGTGGGCATCCAAAATGCCTTGGCTGGATAATTTCCAAAGCCAATCCTGTTGTGGGCATGGGGTTGTGGATTTGACTGGATTGTGCCTTCACCTGTGACTTTGTTTCCACAGAGAGAGCTGTGGCCACCTGAGAAGGAGGGCCAGGTAAGAACCTACACTTGGTCCTGAGGGGCTCAGTTGCTTTGGCCATGAGGGTTTAGGATGGAAAGTTCACCCTAATCTCTAAGGAGGAAGCAGAAGCATAAAAACACATAGGGCTCCAGAGCAGCACAAATAGGAGGTCGAGTAATCCAGGATGACTCCCAAAGTTACCCTAGGGCCTCCATGGGCACACAGTGTCCTCTGAGACACACACACACACACACACACACACACACAAATGGGTCATCCCTTGTATAAGGGAAGGTAGAGAGAGCAGGAGGATTATGAGATTAAGGTCAGTCAGGGCTGCCTAGGGGGCCACTGCCTAAAATAAAAATCAAAAGAAGGGACAAAGCATAGTTGGCAGAACACTTGCCTGTCATGCACAAAGCCCAGGATTCAATTCCCAGCACTGTAAACCAAGGGTGGTGGTACACTTCCTAGAAGGAGAAGGAGAAGGATCAGGAGTTCAGGTAGCACTTAACCACCCAGCAAGTTGCTAGGGTCAGCCTGGGCTACATGAAACCCTGCTTCCCTCTCGCTCAAACAAAATATTCTTTGATCTAGTAGTTTTGTTTGGGACTGGGTCTGTAATCCAGATGATGGAGTGCTTGTTCTGAGTTTAAGCCCCACATAAACCAGTGTGGTGGCTCACACTTGTCACCCCAACACTGGAGAAGTTCAAGATCATCTTCACCTGCACCTCACAGTTTGAGGTAAGACTGGATAGATACAGTGTTTCAGTGTCTCAAAAGGAAGGGGTAGTAGGAGTTGGAGAAATGGCTCAAGGGTTAAAGTCTTTATCTTGCAAGCAAAGTGACCTGAATTCAGATCCCCAGATTCCTTGTAAAAATGTCAGGTAATTATGGCAGCAGCCTGTACTTTTGGTCCTGGAAGATGGAGCCTGGGAAACCCCAGACCTAAGCAATAAGGAGATAGAGAAATCCAGGGTGATTCTTGATGTCATCCTTGCACCTCCATATGTGACACATATCCAAGTGTCTTCTGGCGCGTACACACACACACACACACACACACACACACACACACACACGCAAAAAAAATGGGGAAGGGGAGCAAATGAGTTTCTATATTACCTTCTGCCTAAAGGGTGAGGATGAAGCTGGGGAGGTGTCTCAATGGTTAAAGCCTTTGCCTCAAAGCAAAAAAACCTTAGTTCAGATCCCATGGTTTTTTTTTTTTTGTTTGTTTGTTTGTTTGTTTGTTTTTAAAAAGCTAGCCAGATCTGGCGGCCTATCTGTAATTCTCGGGATTCCCCCAAGCAAACTGGCTAGCCAGACTAGCTCTAGTAGGTTGCTCTGGGTTTAATTAGAGACCCAAGCTCATGATAATAAGGTAAAAGAGGAGTGGACCGGATGATTCCAGATGTTACCCTTAGGTCTCCACACACACTCAGGTACACTTGTATACAGACACCCACCCATCTAGAAACACACATGCACACACGCATCCCATGCACACATACATGAAGGCCAAAAGGGGTCAGGATGACAGAAGTTGAAGCCAGGGGGGAGGGTGGGCAAAGGGAGCCCAGGCCCTGAGACCCAGGCCTATTCCTTGCCTTCCATCTCCGACCTCCAGCGCAAGGAACTGGAAGAGTTCAAACAGAAGATTCAGAAGCAGAGAGAGGAGAGACTCCTTCAGGCCGCCCAGCAGAGCTGAGACCTCCCAAGCCCAGACTCCCCACCCGCTTTGTCCCCCAAAATAACACACACTTGATTTTTCGTTGTTCGTGTCCAGAGTTTTATTGTCAGCTTTTGGGGGGCCCCTGCATGTATATGTGTTTGGGGGAGGGTCCCGGGCTGGTTCAGGAGGCCTCAGGGGGCTTGTGTCTGGGGCTGGGGGCTGCTGTTCCTGCGGAAGTTGAGCGCCGCGGGGTCCTGAGGGGTGAGCAGAGGTTGAGGACTCAGGGTCCCGGGTCGCTTCTGCATCCCGTCCTGTGGACAAAGGAAGGTCAGCCAGAGGCCAAGACTGTGCCAGGCAGCAACAATAGACATGGCAGACAGGGTGGCAGTGGCATTTGGGACTTGGGGCGTCACTGGGGTCTGTTGACCTCCCTGGGGATCCTAGCCCTATGGGAGAGGAAGAGGCAGGAGGATGATAAATGTAAGGCTAGTCCAGTCTACGGTGAGTTACAGGCTGGCCGGGGCAATGTAGTGAGATGCATCTCAAAACCAATAAGAAAGAACTGAAAAAGAACAGCTGGAGATGCAGCTGGCAGAGGGCCTAGCATGCTTGGAGCCCTGGCTTCATTTCCTAACATCCCACAAGCCCAGGGTGGCAGTGCATCCCACACTGTGACACCAGAGCAAGTGGGTCAGAAGCTCAAGATCATCATCTGCTATGTAGCCTGGGCTACAAAAGACCTTGCTTACACACACGCATACACATACACACACGCACACAATCTGGGCTGTGTAGGTATACAGGATGGATCGAATGCATTTGTGTGTTTGGTCATGTGCTCTCCTGCTGGGGCCTAAGGAGCCTGGTTTCTCCCTTTTGTCTCCCCAGTATGCACAGATGGGCTGGATCTGTGAGTTCACCCACATGACCCTGAGTCCTGTCAGTCCATCTGTGACCAGGTCTTCCAGACCAAAGACAAGACAGATGTTGGGCCTGGTGCAGAGATGGGGTGCCATCATTCTGTCCCAGCTAGGACTGGGGGTAACAGGACAGACACCGCAATTAGAAGACACCTTCTTGGATGCCGCCTACCTTGGGACCGATGGGCTGGAAGCCCGGCAGGGAGCTGATGGTCACCCGCTGGTCATCCATCCGGCGACCCTGGGTGCTGGCCAGCATGTCCATGAGGTTGTCCATCTCGGGTGCAGGCCCTCCCTCTGCATGGAACACACAGGTGTGCATGGATACAGACACTGGAGGAGCCCAAAGAGCCACAAGCCTCCCCTGAACCCCTGCACCTCTACTCCATTCTCATGCCCCCCCCACCTTCACCTCCAGGCTCACGGCTCTCGGGGGTCTGGTCTGGCCCGCCCTGCAGTGAACATCGCTGCTCCTCCATCCGGTCGCCCTGCATGTGGCTCAGCAGGTTGAAGAAGCCTTCTTGGTCCGGCGATCCTGCCTAGGGACAGACAGAAGTCCAAGGGGCTTCCCGGCTTCCCTGCCCACAACCACCCGGGTCTGAGCCAGCTTCCCGTGTCTGTCTCCTTCCCTTCTCACCATGCTCTGCTCGGATCAGCAGTTGTTTGAATGACACAGGAGTCTCCTGCCCAATCCAGGGGACCCCCCTCCCACTGCTGCCCCCGCCCCAGGGCCTGCAGCCCGCAGTGTCGCTTGGCTCCGCACGTGGTAAGGCCTCTAGGGACACAGTATCCTGCTGTCCTAGATGGGGGGCCCACAATGATGGCTTCACTTGGAGGCTGGGATGTGAGCTAGGAAAGGTAGAGCTCAGGAGTGTCCCCCAAATCCCAGCACCTGTTGTCTCCTGGGGGGGGTCAGTGCTAAGAACCTCCTTTTTGGGGGAGGTAGTACTCATATGCCCTCTGCCCACTTATATTTCTCTGCTATGGTAAGTGGGTTAGGGGAACCCCCCCCCAGACTTCACTTGCTAATTAGGTGCCCTACAAATGAACTAGTCCTGTCAATCATAAGCACTGAAGGGAATGGAAGTGGGGTAGGCGGAGCCCTCTTACCTGGCCCAGAGCTTCTGAACCTCTTCCTTCTCCCTTCTCTGCTCCGTGCTCCATTAGTCCACTGCTCTGCTGGCCTCTGACCAGGCCCTGTATCTTTTTATTTTATTATTTTTTCAATCAGCCAGGGATGTGTGAGGGGGGATAAGAAGGGGAGGGATACCTCCCCCCAATCCGCAGCTCACACCCCATCTGCTTCCTCCCAAGACTAAGCTCCATGGTGATGCTCTCTGGTCAATTGCTCATCTGGATTGATGCCCCATCCTGCTTGGGGGTGGGAGCAGGGGTGGGGGTGGGGCAGTCTGGATTTGGGCCTCACCATGTGGCGTGAGACACAGAAGAAAGCAGCCAATGGAGGGCATACCCTGAAGCCCACCAGCCATATCTCCACTAGTACTTGTGGGGTGTGTTAGCCGTAGTCAGGCCATCTTATCTTTATTTTTGGGTGTATGTATGTGTGTGTATACAAGTGGGCACTTGAGTATGTGTGCCTGTGGAGGCCCAAAGGTGACATCAGGAATCACCCTGGATTGCTCTACCTGCTTATTGCTTTGCTCTGGGGTGTCCCAGGCTCCGCCTTCCAGGGCTGGAAGTGCAGACCACCTGGCATTTTTACATGGGATCTAGAAGGGGGGGTCATCTAAAGTCAATATTTTTTATTGTGAGGGATCTCTCCAGCCAAACCACACTGTTTTGTAAACCTTTCTCCACTCTTGCCTAGAAGGTGGCCATACTCCTCCCCACCCCCGCACCTCAAGTCCCAGAGGTTCCCAGCCTATGACCTTGAGGGGACTAGTTTTTGAGTGACACCCTTATCTTCCCCAGCCCGCACTGACCTGCCTCCCCAACAAGTCCTGGGCTCGAGAGGGGGCTCAGCAGTTAAGACTCCGCCTCCCAGCAGCTCTTAGCAAGGACTGAAGACCATAAGAACATTGTGTAGATTGTCATCATCCGGATGGATAGAAAGACCCAGCCTGCAGCGGATAGGAGGGGCACCGTGGAGCTTTCTGTCTCCTGCCTGGGGCACTCTTCAGACTTCTTCCCGCCATGCTGTCCACAGCAGGGTCTCCCTCCCCTACCCTCCACCCCCACCCCGCCTGTCCTCTCTGAGCTTCAGCTCTCTTGTTCTAACACCTTCCCACCTTAAGACTAAACTATGGCTCCCCTGGCTGCCACCTCTCGGCTCTAATAAACTATCCCAGCAGCCTGTCCCTCGCGTTAGCTTCTCTTTAGAATGGACCCCCATGATGTCGACCTCATATATTGTGGAGGTCAAGTCTTCATTCTCCTCCTGCTGCCCCCCCCACCTACAGGCTCACCCTGAAAGATTGTTGGTATCTCAGCTACGTCCATAGATCTATGTGCCCGTGTAGCTATGTACATGTGTGTGCATGTGTATGGTTGTGTGAGCATGTGATTGTCCATGTGTGTGCATGTGTGGAGGTCAGAGGGCAACCTCATGTGTCGTACTTTTACTATTTTATTTATTTAGTTGAGACACACACGGAGGGAGGAGGGGGGGAGAGAGAGAGAGAGGAGAGAGAGAGAAGGTGCACACGTGCATGCCATGGTTCATGGAATGAGACGATAGAGGTCAGAGGACATCTTTCTTTCCACCTCATGGGCTTCCAGGGATCCAACAGTGATCACCAGGTTTGCAAGCAGACACCTGTTCAGCTAGCTCGCTGGCCCCAGGTGTCCTTAAAAGCTGTCCAGTCTCTTTGAGACAGGCAAGGGCCTAGAATTCCTCAAGCCGGCGGGCTGACCAATGAGACTCAGGATCTTCCTGGCTCCGCCTCCCTGGCCTTGGGATGACTCACTCAGATCCTCGTGCTTGTGGGCAAGCTCTTTAGCAACCGAGTTGTCTTCCTCATGTCCAGTCCCGGGCCCAGCCCATTTCTATGAGGAAATTTGAGATGGGGTCTGGCTACTCAGGAGCTCCTGATCCTCCTCTTTCATCTTCTCAGTTCCGTGGTGACAGGCGCGCCCCATCGCGCCCGAATTATGCCTTGTGTGCATCAGCATCCGGCTGTGGGACTCTTGAGAACAGACGTCTTAACATACAGTCTGGGAATGTAGCTCCAAGGCAAGGTAATTGCCTAACCTGCAGGAGACTCTGAGTTCGATCCCCACTAACCTCCCCCCACATTCATGCACAAATAAGACTTTGGGGAGAGGGCAGAGAGATAGCTCAGAGGGTGTCTGCTGAACAGCCTGGAGACCTGAGTTCAATCCCCGGAAGCCCACAGGGTGGAAGACGAGAGCTGACTTCTGCAAATCGTCCTCCCACCTCCACCCACGTGCCGTGGCCTGCCTCCTCCCCGCCCCCACCCCGCTGAGGTTTGTAACTCTCCCTCCCCGCCCCACGTCCTTGAGTGGACACTCGGCTGCAGACCGTATTTGGATAGGATCAAGGTTTCCGCGGCTCTGCTGAGCAAGCCCACCCCAAAGGAAGAGGCCCGTAGTGATTGGGAAGCTTGGGTCTGTGTGTCCGCGGGCCTAGGGGCCAGGAGGGGCAGTGGGGCGGAGCAGGGCCAGGTGTGCAAGGCGCGGGTGGAGCCCGATCTCAGGGGGCGGGGCCACGTGAGTGACGCGTGGCCACGCCCCCACCTTGGGTCCGACCCGGAAGCAGCGGCTGCGCTCCTTAGGGGGAAGATGGCGCCCTCGGGGCTGAAATCGGTGGTGGGGGAAAGTGAGTGTCACCCCGGGGCGGGGCTCTGGGGTCCCCTGAGGGACGGGGACCTGTGGAGAGGAAGAGGAGGGAGTGGGGAGCGCACGGACCTGGGGATCCCAGGACGCTAGTGATAGGGAGTCAGTCATCTATGACTGAGCACCTGACTCTCCAGGGGACGGGCGGGGGACTTGGCTGTAGACGTGGGGGAACTCCGCCCCAAATGAGCGACCTGGGGCATCAGGTGCAGGAAGTTGGAAGATTGAGGACCCCCCCACACACCTCTCTCCAGGAGTTGGTGGTAGGAGGGTGGAGGAGGCTGGATCCCTAGACCTGTTAGTTTGGCTGCAGAAAGAAGGAAGATACAGACTGTCTAGTTTCTGAACTCAGTCAAGTTTGGGGGCTGAACTCCTTTGAAGTTGTGGGGGATGTCCCAGAATGCACTGGTTCCTACCACTCCAGGTGGCGTGCACAGAGGGATGACCTGGGGTACATCTACTTTCCGTGTAGCTGTCCTAGTTTAGCAAACTATTAGTTGGTTGTTGGTGGGGTGGGGGAAGGAAGGGGTAGAGAACGCCCCCTCCCCCACCGCGTACTTCCGGCCTCAGCTGCTCCTTCCGCTCTGATAACTGTGGACAGGACACCCTGGACCTACTGGCCAGGCCCAAGGCCACCTCTCCCCTTCTTCACTCCATTCCTTTCTGCAGCCTTGGGATTTTAAAGCCCAGGGGAGATGGTGGGCAAAAAAGAGCGATTGGGTTTTACAGGCAAGGAACCTGAGACTTTTATTTTGGTGGGATGAGCACACAGGCAGGAATCCCCTTGGCATTGGGAACTTGGGGTCCTGCACTGCTGTCCAAAGGGAGAAGGGGGGACCGTTGGAGGTGGGGTGAGGGTCTGCTTTGTGGCTCACTCATTTTTCTGCCCCCAGTGTGCCGAGCCACTGGGACATGAGCATGTTTAGGAAGAATGTCTGATCTCTAGGGACCCCAGTCTCCACAACCTATAAACTGGGGGGCAGGGGCAGTTCCAATTACTGCCCCTTGGGATTGTGGTGGGGGTTCAGGTTGGAGTCTGGCTCAGAGAACAAGCATTCTGAGCCCTTCTCTTTCCTTCCTTTCCCTTCCTTCCCTTTTCTTTAGAAATCTTGAGTGGAGTCATTCGAAGTGTTAAAAAGGATGGGGAATGGAAGGTATGAGTTAAGGCACAATGCCTGGATCCCCACATACAGCCCTGTACCCCATTCCTGAATGGGGCTACCCCCCTAAAGAGTCCTTGAGGAGGTTGTTTGGTCCACAGGATTGTGGTTGGGTGGGTTGCGATTCATGGGCCCTGCGAGAGGTCAGTCCTACCCCAGCTCCTCTGAGGACCAGCCAAGGGAGGGCCTCTTCTGGCTGGCTGACCTGTCCATGCATCCGTGTGTCCATCCACCCGGACAGGTGCTGATCATGGACCACTCAAGCATGCGCATCTTGTCATCCTGTTGCAAGATGTCAGACATCCTGGCGGAGGGTATCACCAGTGAGTGGATGTCCCCAGCTCGTGTTCCTCAGACGAGATGCCTCAAATGTGGGGGAGAGGCCCCCGACTTGAGTTTTGGGGTCCCCTCAAAGTGTTCCAAGTGTACAGCCAGAGCATGTAACCAAGTGCACCCCTTGAGTGGGGGAGCTTTGTGTGTGGGGGGGGGTTTAATGAAAAACTTCAGGATTGCAACCTCTAAAGGGTCAGTCTCATCGACTGTGGACCTCAGGGGCTAGGGATGTGTCTTTGTTGGTAGAGTGCTTGCCTAGCGTGCCAGGAAGGCCTGGGTTCAAGTCCTCTGGCTACACACCTGTCATCCTAGTATTTTGAAGGTGGAGACAGGAGGATTGGAAGGTTGTGGTGATCCTTGGCTAGTGAGGTCAAGGCCCGTTTTGACCATGACACCTTATATGTGTACTCTTGTATGTAGCCCTCTGTAAGACTATGTAACTCTCTCAGGTAGGAACCTGAGGTATGTATTGCTTGGTTAGGAACCTTAGGGGTGGCAGCCCTCTTGAACAACCCCCGATGGTCTGGGCCCCTCAACTTGAGGCTCCCTCTGTCCCTTTCTTCATTTCTCCCACATGTGTCGCTGCTACCGCGGTTGCCAGTTGTGGAAGACATCAATAAACGACGAGAACCCATTCCCAGCCTGGAGGCCATTTATTTGCTGAGCCCCACGGAGAAGGTACCCACTGGACTGTGTGTGTGTGTGTGTGTGCACATGCAGATACACATGTCAGAATGTGCATATGTGCCAGCATGTGTGTATACGAATGTAAATTTTAGAATATATGCATGCACTTATGAGAATGTGCATGTAAATATGCCAGATTACATGTGTGTATGATGTACATCTCAGAATGCATGCATGCACATGTGAGAATGTGCATGTGCACATGCCAGAGTGCATGTGTATATGAATGTGCATCTCAGAATGCATGCATGCATGCACATGTCAGAATATGCATATGTGCATGTGTACATGCCAGAGTGCATATGTGGGTATGAATGTCTCAGAATGCATGCAAACACGTTTCAGAATGTGCATATGGGCATTGCACATTCCAGAGTGCATATGCGTGTGTGCATGAACATTTCAGTGCATGTATCATGTCATGTTACTATATGTGTGCACATGTTGAATGCCTTTGTGTGTGCACATATGTCAGAATGCATGTGTGTATTTGTGTATTTGCATGTACATGTAAGAAGATGCATATAGACATTGAGTACCCATGCCACAGTACGTGTGTGTACATGAATGTATATCTCAGAATGGATATGTTCACATGTCATGTGAATGCACATATATTGAATGCCTGTGTGCACATGCATATGTCAGAATATATATGCATGCGTACACATGTCATAGTGCATACATGCGCATATAGTCAGAATACACGGTATGCACTTGCATGTTAGTGTGGGCATGCACTTGTCAGAATCTGTGCATGAATACACAGGTCCGTTTGTATCTATGTGCATGTCGGAATGCATGTGTGTATGCATGCATGTTAGCGTGTGCATGCATATGTTGGTGCATGCATGAATGCACAGGTCCGTGTGTATCTGTGCATGTATCAAAATGCATGTGTGTGCATGCACATGTGGGAATGCGTGCATGTATGCACAGGTTTGTGTGTGTGCACATGTCAGAGTGAATGTGTGTATACATGTCTTATGTGTGTGTGTGTACAGAGAGGGGAAGGGCAGCAGTTAGTAGCCCCCTCTGGAAGATAGATTTGGGGTACAGGGTCCGACTCTAATAGTGACCTGCATTCCCTAGTCGGTTCAAGCCTTGATTGCAGACTTCCGGGGGACCCCGACTTTCACCTACAAAGCGGCACACATCTTCTTCACCGACAGTGAGTGAGGAAGATCGGGGGCATTGTGAGGGGGCCGTGGTGAAGTGAGGGAGCATGGGGAGGGAGCACTGGCTTGACAGTCCTTCCTCACCCACACCAGCCTGCCCTGAGCCCCTCTTCAGCGAGCTGGGCCGATCCCGCCTGGCAAAGGTGGTGAAGACATTGAAGGAGATTCACCTTGCCTTCCTTCCCTATGAGGCCCAGGTACAGCTGGCCAAGGGCAAGGTGTGGGATGGCCAAGATGGAGTGGCGCAACCTCTCTGAACACTAGCCGGGAGACACGAGTGACAGGGCCCTCCCCACGCTGAGCGCTTGTGTTGCTGGGGGCTGGCAGGAAGCAGGGGGTAGAGCTTCCCCCTCTTCCTCATCAGCTGGGGGCTGTCCCAGTCTGCCTGGAGCTTGTGCAGATTCCCAAGACTCGGGAGAGGTGGGGGGCAGCGGCTGGAAGCTGGGCTGGGTGCCCCTGTAATGCTGACCTTGTTACTTCTTTGTCCTCCAGGTGTTCTCTCTGGATGCCCCCCACAGCACCTACAACCTCTACTGCCCCTTCCGGGCAGGGGAGCGGGCGCGGCAGCTGGATGCATTGGCCCAGCAGATAGCCACACTATGCACCACACTGCAGGAGTACCCATCCATCCGATACCGCAAGTGGGGACCCAGCCCAGTGCTGCCTTCCTGCCTTTTGCTTGCATTCTGTGCCTATTCTGTGTGTGTGTACTTATGCTTGTGTATGCACACCTGTGCATGTATGTGTGGAGGCCAAGGGTCCACTGTGTCTCTCTAGGTCTCTCTCCACCTGTCTTGGTTTTTGAGGCAGGGTCTTGTGAACCTGGGGCTGACTCATTGATTAGCTAGGCTGGCCGGCCAGTGAGCTTTGGGGATTGGCCCATCTCCTCTGCTTCCCCAGCTTGGGGGGGTTACATCTTGGGGATCAAACCCAGGCCCTCATGCTTGTGTAGCAAGTGTCTTACCAAGTAAGCCATCTCCCCAAAACTTGCACACAGTATTTCCTTTTTCTATCATGTGCATGGGGTATGTATAGGTACGTGTGCATGTGTATGTTCTCATGTGGGTGGGTGAACCTGGATGGATATATGTACATGTGCCTGGGTGTCTGTGCCCGTGGAGGCCCAAGGGGAACAGTGGGAATCACCTTCCATCCCTCTTCCACCTTATTATAAGCCTGGGTCTCTCATTACATCCAGAGCAACCATGAGTGCTCGTCTAGCAGCCAGCTTGCTTTGGAGTTTCCCAGGCTCCACCTTCTAGGGCTGGAGTGACAGGTAGGGTGGGCTGCCACACCTGTCCAGCATTTTTCCATGGGATCTGGGGATTTGAACTCAGGTCCCTTGCTTGAGGGCATAATGCACACTATGAAGGCACTGTGTGTCACTGTGGAAGACCAAGGGTGACTTCTGTTTCACTGTAGGATTTCTCAGGATCTGCCTACCAGAGCCGGAAGTGTAGGCTGCTGGCCATTTCCACCTAGCGTTTTTACATGGGACCTGGGATCTGAACTCAACACCTTCTGCTTGTGAGGCAGTCTTAAACCCTGAACCATCTCTCCAGCCCATGCTTTATTTGTGTGTGTGTGTGAGCGTGCATGTGTGTATGTGTGTCTGTTGTAGCCAAGGGTGACTTTGGGACTTATCCTGGATTGCTCTACTTCCCTTTTGCTTTGCTCTGGAGTTTCCCAGGTTCCACCTTGTGTGCTGTAAGTGTAGACTGCACTATTTCCAATTCACATTTTTTTACTGTGGGATCTGGGATCTGAGCTCAGGTCCCTTTGCTTGCGAGGCAAAGGCTTTAGCCCCTGAGCCATCTATCTCCTCAGCCCTGCATACAGTCTTTAACTTGATTTTCACATCATCCCTGACTCCCACCCTCACACCTACCTGGACCACCCCTGTGTCTGTGCCTGGTGTTTCCATAATCCATTTCCCCCAACTCCCTGTGTCTGACCGCATCTCCCCCCCTCCCACCTAGGGGTCCAGAGGACACCGCTCAGCTTGCCCATGCTGTCCTAGCCAAGCTGAACGCCTTCAAAGCCGATACCCCCAACCTGGGCGAGGTGAGGGGACGGGCTGGTGCTGGGGTCTGGGTCATGGTGAGGATTAGAATCTTGATCTGCAGCGGTTTCTGTCCAGGGCCCGGAGAAAACGCGCTCTCAGCTGCTCATTGTGGACCGGGCGGCTGACCCGGTGTCTCCGCTCTTACACGAGCTCACATTCCAAGCCATGGCCTATGACCTGCTGGACATCGAGCAGGACACGTACAGGTGGGCGAGCCGGGGGAGCCGCCCTCCGCCCCAGCCTCCTCTCCCCAGGCAGTGGCTCATACCTGTGATCCTGGGCCAGGTACGAGACCACCGGGCTGAGCGAGTCCCGGGAGAAAGCTGTGCTCCTGGATGAAGATGACGACCTGTGGTTGGAGCTTCGGCATTTGCACATAGCTGACGTCTCTAAGTGCGTGCGTGTGAACCAGCACCCTGCGCGCCCCACTCTGTCTCTTATATATGGGGGGGTCTCAAGTCGCTTATGAGTGACCCTCTAGATGTGTGTGTGTGTGTGTGTGTATCAAAGGGCACTCATTGTATGTGCCTGGGGAGGCCCAAGGGTAACTTCCGGAATCATTCTGAATTGCTTCTATCTCCTTATTGCTTTGCTCCGGGGTTTCCCAGGCTCCTCCTTCCAGGACCAGAATTATCTGCCCCACTTTTTTTTTTTTTTTTTTTTTAACGTGGGATTTGAAGATCTGAACTCAGGTCGTTTTGCTTGCAAGGCAAAAGCTTTAAACCCTTGGCCATCTCCCCATTTCCTGCATATACCCTCATCCCGTGGCCTGGATCTGCCTTCCATTCCCCAAAAGTGAGGGACACGTCCCCCTCCCTCTTGCTTACCTCCATCTGCCCCCCTTCACCGATAGGAAGGTCACAGAGCTGTTGAAGACGTTCTGTGAGAGCAAGCGCATGACCACTGACAAGGTAGGAGGGTGGGTAGGGAGCAGAATGAGGGGGCCTTGGCCATATCCTCCAAGTCTCATGGAATTCCCCAGGAATTGGGGAGATACCCTCCTCTCCAACGTAGTCTCCCAATCTCCAGGCCAACATCAAGGACCTGTCGCACATTCTCAAGAAGATGCCCCAGTATCAGAAGGAGCTGAACAAGGCGAGCTGCTGGGAGGGAGGATCTTTCCCTCTCCAGCCTACCTCTCCCCCATCCCCCGTTGATCATCGGTTACCCCAATTCCTACCTCACCTCCGCAGTACTCCACTCATCTACATTTAGCCGACGACTGCATGAAACGCTTCAAGGGTACCGTGGAGAAGCTGTGTAGCGTGGAGCAGGTGGGGATGAGGGATGGGGGGCTGTGAAGGGGCGGGGCCACAGATACACTTAGCGAAAGGTGTGTGGCCTCAGAGGGGGCAGGCCTATTTAGGAAGGAGGTTGGGGAGGGGCTCCTGGAAAGTGGGTGGAGCCACGGAGCATGCCTAAGGAAAGGGGTGAGGCCACCAAGGTGGCGGGGCACTGGTACTTCTAGGGAAAGGGGTGTAACCTCAGAGGACCAGGGCCATCCAAGAGGCAAGTTGGGGAGGGGCTCCTGGAGAGGGAGTGAGCCCTTGGAGGGGGGTGCACTCTCAGAGGGGGGCGGGGCTTACCAGAAGGCAGATATTGCAGAGAGTTCTAGGAAAGGTAGGGCCTGGGAAGGAGGTGGGGCTTCTTCAGGAAATTGATGACCCCCAAAGGAACAGCGCCCTCCAATAGGCAGAGCTTGGGGGGAAGGCCTGAGTGGTGGGAGGGGCCTTCTGAGAAGATAGTCTCTCTACCGGATGGAGGTTGGGGAAGAAGGGCAGAGGTTCTGAGTATATGGGGGTCCTCCGAGGAGAAGTCAACAACGTGAGGGAGGGTAGGGGTGTCAGGAGCGAGTTCCCTAAGAGACAGTCCTGGGGGAAAGGCAGGGCCTCACAGGGGGTACGGCCCTCTGGGAGGCAGACCAGGGTTGGCGCTTATGGAAAAGGGTCCTGGGTGAGGAGTGGAGCACTGAAGAGGTGGGCCAGGCCTTAGAAGTGAGAGCTGAGTTCCGACACCTTGCTAAGGGCGCCTGGTTTGCACCCGCTCCACCTCCCCCCTCCTCCCCGCCATCTCCTCCCCTCCCCCATCACCCCTCTTCCCCAGCAGCTAATAGACAGCCGACCCTCATGCCCCTCACCCCCCCAGGACCTGGCCATGGGTTCGGACGCAGAGGGTGAGAAGATCAAGGACGCCATGAAACTCATCGTCCCCGTGCTGCTGGATGCTGCCGTCCCACCCTACGACAAGATCCGGGTCCTGTTGCTCTACATCCTTCTGCGGAATGGTGGGCGCAGTCCTGGAACACCCCAATTCATCAGTTTCCCCAACAGTCCAGATTGGGATGGCTCAGTCATAAAGTGCCGTACACACACACCCATACACACACCTGACACACATATGATATGAACATGTACACACATCTGTGTACCTATATGTACACGAACACGTACACACAAGCATATACGCTGACTCTTGCATCTTGTGACTCCTACAGAGTTGGGGCTCCCTCCAGTGTGTGTGTGTGTGTGTGTGTGTGTGTGAGCACGTAGGCATGCAGGAATGTACAGATTGTGTGCATGAGCAAAGAGGCCGGAGAAAGATACCAGATGTCTCACAGTATCAACTCATCACTGTAATCCCTTGAGACTGTTTCTCACTGAACCTGGAGTCAGGCTGGTGACCCTCAAGCCCCAGCTAGCACCCAGCTGACCCCCCACCCTACAGCCCTGGGGTTACAAAGGTGTGCAGTCACACCTTTTTTTTTTTTTAAAGTGGGTGCTGAGGATTTGAACTCAGGTTCTTATGCTTGTGCTGAAAGCCCTCTTATCCACTGAGCCAGCTCCCCAGTTCTTCTCACCTGGTTCCGAAGGACCCCCTCAGCCCCACCCTACCTTGTCAGAGCTTGCTATCCACAGCTCCCCTAGTGTGGGAACCCCCTCCCATGTTTCTACGGACCTTGGCAGCTCCATGGTTGCAAGGCACATCTTCAGCCCCCTTTCAGCCCTTCCCTGCTACTGCCCCCTCCAGGTGTGAGCGAGGAGAACTTGGCCAAGCTGATCCAGCACGCCAATGTGCAGGCCTACAGCAGCCTCATCCGGAACCTGGAGCAGCTGGGGGGCACCGTCACCAACCCTGCGGTATGAAGGGGAGCCGCCTCAAGGGGGAAATGGGGGAGGGAGCCTCGCCGGCAAGTGTTTTCCCAAGAAATGAGGTGGTACGTGTGTCCAGTTGGGGTGCAGAGGTTTGATGCAGCTGCGTCGGGGGGCAGGAGAGCCACAAGGCCACCCTCCTAATCCTGGGTCACATGACAGGCAGCTGAGATGGATTCCCTGGGACAAATGAGTAGTGTGGGGAGGGTTGGGGTGACCCTTAGGCTAGGCAAGTGGTGGGGGTACCAGTGATGGGAGCACAGTCAGATGATAAGGGGCGACCTCCGGGAGCCTCCTCACTCCACCTTGCACCCCTGGTGGTGTAGGCTCCTTCGTCTCTGACCTATGCACCCCACCTCTCCTGACCTGCCTGTGTCGCAAGCCTGCGTTTCCATCCTGTCTCACTTCCTCTCCCTTATCTGCCTCTCTCCCCTGTTTTATTTATTTATTGCACGTGCGGGTATGTGTGCATCAGAGGGCCCTTGGGTGTGTGCGTGTCTGTAGAGGCCCACGGGTGACATGGGGAGTCACTCTGGATTGCTCTTCCTTGTCATTGCTTTGCTCTGGGGTTTCCCAGGCTCCGCCTTCCAGGGCCAGAATTGCAGGCTGCTATAAATTTCCACGTGGCATTTTTACGTGGGATCTGGGGATCTAAACTCAGGTCTTTTTGCATGGAGGGCAAAGGCTTTATTTAACTAACCCTGAGCCACCTCCCAGCCTTGTTCATTTATTCTTTTGAGGTAGGCTTTACTGCGTAGCCCAGGCTGGCCTTGAACTCATGGCCCCTGTCTTGCCTGAGTCTCCTGACCACCTGGGACCGCAGGTGGACCCACCGCCCTCAGCTGGTCTCTAGCTGGTCTTTGTGTCTCTGCCTTTTGCCTGACTTTTGCTTCCTTCCTTCTCTTGCCTACATTCCCCATCTTCTCTCCTCCCAACCCTGTCTCTTTATCTCTCTGTATCTTCCTATCTCATTTTCTCTGTCTCTGTATTCCTGTCTCTCTCTTTCTCTTTCTCTCTCTCATCTTTCCATCTTTCTCTGCACCCCCTCCTCATCTCCAGCCAGCACAGACTCTGCATTTCCATTTGTGACTGGCGTCCTCCCCTTTCCCAACTGCCCGCCTCTGCCCTCCCATCTCCCCCTTCCCCCGGTAGGGTTCTGGGAGCTCCAATCGGCTGGAGCGGAGGGAACGCCCAGAGCCCACCTATCAGCTGTCCCGCTGGACCCCCATCATCAAGGATGTAATGGAGGTACGTGGGCCTGTGGGAGCCCTCCCTCATCCTCCACTCAGCCTCCACCTCGTTGCTAAGCCTTGGGGCTTAATGTTAAATCCCTCATTATGGGTATCTCCCGGCCCCCGGTCTGCTCTGTTTGAGGGGCATTCCAAACTGTACCCCAGAAATTGGGGCAGCTGAGGCACCTCTTACTAGAGACCCTGGCTTCCTCTCCACCTTAGTGTCTTCCCCCCTCTCCTCATTGTCAACCCCAAGCTACCCCAACACCCCGACACCTCAAATTAAAATAATAACCTAACAAGAACTTGGTTCTTAGAAGTATTGAAGGGTCTCAACATCTCCTCTTTGGGGGTCCAGTGGCCTCGTACCTTAGATGCCTAGACCCTTGGGTCCCTTAAAGGGCGAGGAGATAAAGATAGATGGTGGGCTCTTCTGCCAGGACCGTGACCCCGGATTATTCCATTATCCAGGGTTCTTTCCTGGGTGTGTGCGTGTGTACACATGTGTATACAAACGTGTACGGGAGGGTACTGTGTGTGCCTGTGGATGCCCAAGGGTGACATCAGGAATCATCCTGGATTGCTTTTACCTCCTTATTGCTTTGCTCTGGGGTTTTCCAGGCTCCACCTTTCAGGGCTGGAATTAAAGGCTTCTGCCATTTCCACCTGGTATTTTTACATGGGATCTAGGATCTGAACTCGGGTCCTTTTGCACCTGAGGCAGAGGCTTCACCCCTGAACCATCTCCCCAGCTCTGGGGTTCTTTCCTTAACCCTCCTCATTCCGGCTGCCCAGGACGCAGTGGAAGACCGGCTGGACCGGAAGCTGTGGCCCTTTGTGTCTGACCCCGCCCCCATGCCCAGCTCGCAGGCCGCTGTCAGGTGAGGACCAGCAGGGAGACCCTGGTGGAGTATGTGGTGGGGGGGCGGTCTCCGGCCTGACTGACCTCTTCCCCGCGCTCCCCCAGTGCCCGCTTTGGCCACTGGCACAAGAACAGGAGCGGCGTGGAGACGCGGGCTGGGCCCAGGCTCATCGTGTATGTGGTGGGCGGTGTGACCATGTCGGAGATGAGGGCTGCCTATGAGGTGACCAGGGCCACCGAGGGCAAGTGGGAGGTGCTCATAGGTGAGTGGCTGGGCCAGGGTTCCTGGGGGCTGGGCTTGGGAACCCCTAAAGGGTTGGAGTTGGGTGGGCCCCAGTAGGCTTGGGGCTGAATTTTGAGGTCCCTTGAAGTCTGGGGATGAACTCTGGAGTCTCTAGGGTCCTTGGGCTGGGCACTGAGGTCTCTTGGGACTCTGGGGCTTGGTTTTGGGATCTCAGGATCTGTGGCTGGCTCTGGGATATTTTGGGGTCCATGACCAGGCTCTAGGATCCGTTGGGGTCTGTGGCTTGGTTCTGGGGTATCTTGAGGGTCTGTGGTTCTGGGATGTTTTGGGGTCTGAGGCTGGTTCTAGCCTATTTTGGGGTCTGTGACTAGGCTCCAGGCTTTATTGGGGTCTGTGACTTAGTTCTGGGGGTCTCTTGGGGTCTGTAGTTGGCTCTGGGGTATCTTAGGGTCTGTGGCTGGCTTGGGATCTATTGGGGTCTGTGGATAGGTTCCGGGTGTGGGGTCTGTGGTTGGCTAGTCGGGGTCTGTGGTTGGCTCTGGGGTGTCTTGGGGTCTGTGACTAGGCTCCAGGATCTATTAGGGTCTGTGGCTCAGTTGGGGTCTCTTGGGGTCTGTGGCTAGAATTGAGTTCCCTAAAGACCTGCAGCCACATTTGGATATCCTAAGAGTCTGGGCTTGGACTATGTGCCTAAACACCTCCAGGGTGTCTGGGGGTTGGGGTTTCAGACCCTAGGGGTCACCTTGGGCTGCTCACATTGCTGTTAAGCTCCTAGTCTCCTCTGGCTGTGGTTGGAAGGGATTTGCTTTGGTATTCCCTAGCCAGATCCCCGGCTGGGGTCCAGAGCAGCGCCCCTACCGCCCCCTCTTCCTCTCTTGCCCAGGCTCCTCACACATCCTCACCCCATCCCGATTCCTCGATGACCTCAAGACCCTGGACCAGAAACTGGAAGATATGGCCCTGCCCTGATGTACCCCCTTCTCTCCCACCTCCACGCCCTCATTCCTGTTCAGAGAAATAAACAACCCCCTCGGTCTTTTCGCCAGCACCCAGCTCATTTTCTTTCCTTGGGAAGCTACACTGGACCAGACCTGAGCCGCAGGCCTCCCCACACCCTATCATTCCCCACCACCACCTTTCAAATCCCAGTATTCTATTCCAGAAACCATCCTAGCTCTGTTTGAGACTGAGAATGTTGGTTGGATGATTTACAGCAGTGAGGTACTGCTGTCTTGCTGGGTCCCCATCAGAAACCCAACCTGGTCCTAGCAGCTACTTTTCAGAAGAGAGAACAGAGAGGGTGTGGGGAAGGCTCTGGGGGTCAGGGTTGAAAAGAGCAGTAGTTCTTTTGGCCACTTGGTTAGAATTATTATCTACAAATAGAATAGCTTTATATCCTGACGTTCCCCTTCCTAACCTTCTGGAAGCTTCTCAGTGGAGCTTGAAGTTGTCCCTAGTCCCAGGGACCTGCGTCTGCATTCAAGCAGGAAGGAGGGCACAGCAAAGCCCCTGCATATTCTTTCTAGCCCGAGCATATTTCCAGGGACTTCTGATGGAGGACTTATCAGAACTCTTCATAGAGTCTATTTGTTTGCTAGGATCGTCTTAACCAAATACCCCCATTCCCTCTCTGTGGCCTAATATGAATTCATTGTCCCACAGTTCTGACCAAGCTGTTAGCAAGGGTGCTCTGTGTATGGCCACCTTTTTTTTTCTTTAATAGGACGTAGACCAGGCTGTACTTGAACTTGCTATGCAGGCAAGGATGACTATGAACCTTTGGTCCCTCTACCTCTACCTCTTGAGTACTGGGGTATAGGCATGCACCTCCCCCCCATGTAAACATAAGATGCTGGGAATGGAGCCCAGGGCTTCCTGCATGCCAAGTGCTCGCTCTGCCCACTGAGCCGCCTCTCTGTGTGCTGAGTGGTCAGTCTTCCTGTACCCTAATGTCTCCTTGCACCCCAACGTCTTCCCATACCCTAACATCTTCCTGCAGGTGGCTTGTGTCATTTCCTGGTACAAGGACACTGTACGCTGGATTAGGACTCACACTGTGACCTCATTTTTTTTTTTAACTTAATTATCTTTGTCTTCAAATATAATCATCCTGAGATACTGGGGGGGGGGTTGAACGTGTCCTGTGGGGGGGAGGTTAGGAGGAGACGACATGATTTAGCTGGTAGCTCTTGGCTTACATGAGGTATGTCTGGTGCTGTGGGTCAGACTCAGAGAATCCTCTCTGAAACAAAGACCCAGCCAGCAGGCAGAACAGGGGTAGAGCAGACAGCACCCAAGTCCACCCTGCCTTGGGGGGGGATGTGATTGGGTAAGGCTTCCAGGAGGAGTCACATCTCTGGAAGCAAATGTATGGAAAGTGGTGGCTGGGGAGATGGCCCAGGATTCAAGTCTTTGACCAGCAAAAGGACCTGAATTCGAATTCCCATGTAAAAATGCCAGGTGACTGTGGCGGTGGCCTATAATTCTGGCCCTGGAAGGTGGAGGTCTGGGAAACCTCACAGCAAAGAAAAAATGGGGTAGAGCAATCTGACACAGCATGGAAAGGCACTCTGCTGATTCCAAAAGGAGCCATCCCAAAGTGCTGCTTTGCCCACTGGAGGCCGCGATTTCATCCCTGGTACCCGCATAAAAGCGACACTGGTGTGTATGGGGGGGGCTTTCACTTCTCCCTGGCCAGAGCGCTGGGTATTCATTTGCTTTGGGCCAGTCTCTGCTCATGGCTGGCCCAAGGCGGACCTAGGGGATACGGGCAACGTGCTGGGGACCCTCCTGAACTCTGAGGTCTTTGGAGAATTCAAGGAAACCTTGAAGATAGTTTCCAGGATCGGTGGGGAACATTCGCTACCCTCAATCTACTTGTTAGATTGATCTCAGCCCAGTCCCCCTGCACGGCTAGAAAAGTGAACAAGATTTTTGTGGCACCGTGAGAAAGTGGGTCACAGAAGACCTTTGAGACCACCTGGCCTGGATTCAGGGCTGAAGGGACCCGTTTTAGTGGGGGAAGGGGGATGGGGAATGTTATTTTAGAGATGGGGTCCCGCGGTGTCACAAAGGTTGGCCTGGCCTTCATGGTCCCCCTGCCTTATCCTTCGGGAGTTGGGGTGGCCGCCAACCCCACACTCCTCTTCTGCACCCTCCCTACATCATTTCAAGATGAACCGGTCCTTCTTTGCCTGTGTAGTTCAGCGAGGTGGCACCAGGGGGCGATACGAGTCAGATTATTTTATTTTATTTTATTTTACTTTATTTTTTGTTTTCCCCTCTATAGCATTGGAGCCCAAGCTTGGGGAGGTGCCCTAATCAGGGAAGGAGCGAGGCCTATTTAGTGGTTCTTAGCGGCAGCAAAGGCCCAAAGGCACACAGCCTAAATCACTCCTTTCTTGGCCTCTTCATATTCACATGACGTCATGTGCCTGCACCCAAAGTGAATACTGATTCTCCAAGTATTTTTGAGCAGCTGTGGACCACCACTACCATCTGCAGCTTGCATCTTGCCAAGCCCTCACCGTAGGCAGAGTCTTCGCGACCCTCCTAAGAGGGTAAAATCATCCTTCACCCTGTATCTGAAAGGTACGCCCTTCCCCTCTGGGATGATGTATCTTTAACCAGCCACATGCTTTTCTTGCCACAGGACCTTTGCACCTGCTGCTCCTTTCTTCTCACCTCTGATGTCATCACCTTAAGGGATTGCTGGAAGATGAGCAGGAGACACCTGCTTGGAATCCTCCAGTGAGGGGCTGGGGGCATGGCTCAGAGGTAGAGTGACAGCCTGGAATCCTCCAGTGAGGGGCTGGGGGCATGGCTCAGAAGTAGAGTTGACAGACTGGAATCCTCCAATGAGGGGCTGGGGGCATGGCTTAGAGTTAGAGTGACAGCCTAGAATGTTCCATTGAGGGTCTAGGGGCGTGGCTTCATGTGGAGCACCTGCCCAACATGCACAGATGCAGGGTCAGTGCGAGACACACACACACACACACACACACACACACACACACACACACACTCACACATTCACACACACATACACACACACCGCTGAGTTGTCTAGCTGGCTCAAACAGGGAGAAGAGACCTCCAAAAGTCCTCTGACCTCTCTCTCTCCCCTTCCACCTCCCCCTTTTCTTTTCCTCCTTACCGATCCCTGGGGATCCCATCTCAGAGCCCCCCTAAGTCCCCTAGCAGCTCCATTTCCCTGCCCAGACCCTATCACAAGGCCTGAAGGCTTGTTCATTCTGGCATTGAGCATCCTATCAGGAAAGGCAGAAAGGGAAGCTGCTGATTGTGTGTGTGTGGGGGGGGGACTCTTCTGGGGCTCTCCCCGCCTTCCTGCCCTCTCCACCTTCAGCAGCCTGGCTTGAAGTCACATCCCTTCCTTTTCCTGCTGAAGAACTCTGAACTTCCTTGGCAGGTTGGGGAGGGGGGTCTCCTACACTCCACTGATCCTGACTCCCCAGTCTATATCTTGTTCACCACCCCCCCCCAATCTGGCCCCTGTTCAGTCTGCAGCTGGTCCCACTCTCTGATCAGCTGGCACCTCCCGGTCACCTCAGATCTGGGCCTTGTACGACACAAAAGGCAGACATGGTGGAGGCAGGTCATGTCAGTACTCGGAGGTGGATGCGGGAGGATCAGGAGTTGAGGCCAGTCTCCCACACAGAGCGAGCTGGAGGTCGGCCTGGGACACATGAGACCCTGTCACAAAGAAAAATAAGAGGCCTAGAAATTGACAGCTTGTTTCTTTGGGTGGAATAGGAGGGATTGAACCCTGGGCCTCAAGCAAGATAGGTCAGAGGTCTACTGCTGAGCCCCATCACCAGCCCCTCATTGAGGATGCTAGGCTGTCACTCTACAGCTGAGCCTCGCCCCCAGCCCCTGCTAGAAGATTCTAGGCTGTCACTCTAGTTCTGAACCATGCCCCAGACCCTCCCTCCTCCACCAACTCTCCCCCTCTCCTGAGCTTTCCTTCTCCCCTTCTCTCCCTCTTCCCCTCCCTCCTGACACTGTTTTCCTCTCTACCCTCCTCTCCTTCCTCCTGCATCATCTTCACATCCTTTAGTTTCTCAGATGTATTAACATGCTCCACTTTTTTTCCCAGAAGGTCCTCTGGTGGAACTGGGGCTGGCTGAGCAGGTCAGGCTGGTTAAGTGGCCAGCGAACCCAGGGGTCTTCCTGCCTCCTCTCCACACCCGGCTGGGGATTCGATCTCCAGTCTTCATGTTTCTGCCACAAGCATTTTACCCACTGAGCTGGCTCTCCACCCATCAACCTCCCCCACAGTGACCTTTCCTCATGTGTTGTCCTCGGGTCACCCCGTATCAGTTGCACCATCTGTAGCACAGCACACAGCTGTTGCAAGAGCCCAGAATTAGGGGGGTGCATGGTTCACGCTGAGGAGCTGGGAAGAATGTGGCTCAACTTCGTTTCAGGAAACTGGCCCCCACCCACCCCTTCCCTGGGTGGCCCTTCCTCTTTCAGGGTGGTCCGAGTTGCCCCATCAGCTCCTGCCTAGGTCATTTCTTCCTGGCACCTCAGGGGTGTGTAAATGGAGGGAGGTTTTATTTTGTCAAGTGGTGCGTCCTTTGGCTCCCTTTGACATCTGAGAACCTGGGGTAGTTGGGAGCTAGAGAGGGGCTGCGAGAGGGTTCAGCGGACAAAACCACCAGCCACCAAGCCTGCTAGGCTGAGTTCGGGCCCCGAGGTCTGGTGAGGGGCTAGATACAGGCTGAGGAGGGTAAAACTGAGAGGCAGGCGACGGAGTCCATCTGTGCAGCTATGGGGAAGCATTATCCATCCTGGCTTTGCTCCATCACACACACAAAGGGAATAGGAGTCACGTGACGGACTCCTTCCTGAACTTTGTCATGGGCAACAGCCAATCAGGAGCCTGGATGCCCGGGAAGCCGGGCAACCCTGCCCCAGGCTTCCTAGGGGTGGGATCCCCCTGCCAGAGAGGGCCTCAGGGACAGAGGTGCCAACAGCTCCCGCCACGCTAAAACTTTGGCTGCGCCTGTCTCCTCCCTTCCCTCTCCTGTGGGCTGGGGACTCCTCTTCTGTGGGCAGGAGATTCCCCTCTCCTGTCCTCTCTCCTGCTCCCCTCCTATCCCTCCTCTCCTGTCAACCCTCCTGTCTCCCCCTTTCCTGTCCCCTGTCCTACCTCTCCTGTCCCCCCATCCTGTCCCCCCTCCCCATTCCCCTTCCCTGTCCCCCTCTTGTGTCCCCCCCCTCCTCTTCCCCTCTCCTATCAGGATGCAGGGTGGAGGCTTCCATCCTTCAGAAACTCTGCTCCCTAAAACCTAAAAGCAGCTCCAAGCCAAGCACTCAGCGAGAGGATGTGGCTACCGCTGTGCGCAGATATGTCGACCTGCACTCTTCCCCTCTACACCCCAATGTGCACCCATCTTGTGTACCCCGATGATGGCTGGGGTTTCCTTCGGGCCCCAAGGCTGGTCTTAAACTTGGGCCATCCTGAGTGTTGGGATTACAGGTGTGTGTCACTGTGTCTGGCTTCTCTTCCCCTCCCTCCCCTCTTTGCCCGAGCACGTATCTGCGCATCACACGCGACCCTTCAGAGGGACCCGTTTTATTCTGGGCAAGTTATGCTACAGGAAAAATCACTTTTTATGAATAGTAGACATGGGCAGCATGCCTGAAGCCTCAGGACAGAGAAGGCTGAGGCAGGAGGATTGCTGTGGATTCAAGGATAGCCTGGGGCTGTGCAGGCCCTTTCTGAGAGAGAGAGAGAGAGAGAGAGAGAGAGAGAGAGAGAGAGAGAGAGAGAGAGAGAATGTGATTTTTCTGTTCCTTTGGAGAGTTTCACTAAGTAACAGTATATTTTTTTGTTTTGTTTTGTTTTTTTTTTTTTACTTATCTAAACTGGGAAAATGAAAAGATTTTAGGTGCTAATCCATTCATCCATCCATTGACTTTTTTTAAACTTTATTCGTTCAGTGTTTGTGTGTGTGTACGTGTGTGTGTGTATATGTGTGTGTGTTTGTATCAAAGGGCACTATATATCTCTGTGGAGGATCAAGGGTGACTTCGGGAATCATCCTAGATTGCTTTTACTTCCTTCTTGCTTCACTCTGGGATTTCCTAGGTTTTGCCCACCAGGGCCGGAAGTTCAAACCGCTGCTATTTCTGCCTGGAATTTTTTATGTGGGACCTGGGATCTGAACTTGGGACCTTCTGCTTTCTAGGCAGAGTCTTAACCCCTGAGCCATCTGTCCAGCCCTGACTTTTCTTTCTAATATTTTATTTATTTCTGAAAGGCAAAAGGAGCACATGCCTGCCACAGCACTCAGATAGAGGCAGAGGTCAGCTTTCAGAAGTCACTTCTGTCTTTTTACCGTGTGGGCTTCTGGGAACTGAACTCAGGTCACCAGGTTTGCGAGCAGCTGCCTCACCCACCAAACCATCTCCAGCCCTCATTGTTTTAATTAATTAATTAATTAATTATTGCTGAGACAGTTTACTGAGAGTAAGAAATATTGGCCTTTCCCCCCCCATTTATTTATTTTTTTTAGTTTTACAAGCATATTGAGTACTAATCCCTGCTTCCCTCCATCCCTCTCCCTTCCCTTCATCAATCCATCCCACTCTCTCCCACCCTCCTTCCTGTGGGCTTCTATGAACCCCAGGGTTCCCTCTGGGTTGTCTACTCTTGTGGAGGTTCAGGCTTCTATGGCATACCAAGTGGCCCCTCCTTGGGATACCCCACTGATAGAGGCATTTCCCTTCACTCATCTACCTCTAGTCCCCAAAGTTTCCCGTGTGTTCTTTTTTTTTTTTTTCAGGTTAAATTTCTTTTTTTTTTTAATACATTTTTTATTATTTCCGTTCATACAAACTTAATAGGTAGACCAGTTCCCTCCCTCCCCCCCAACCCCCTACCTTCCCTCCCCTCCCTCCCCATCCCCCAGGGCCTCCCCCCCCAATTCCCAGAGAGTCCTTTATTGTGTATGCCTAACTCTCCTCTGGGTCCTCCTCTCGGATGTACAAGGACCCAGTGGCATTTCCCTGAACCCTTTCCTTTGTTCTCCTTAAGCATAGGAACACTACTGTGGCTGTCCCTTGCCTCCAGGGATCTTGGTGCCTTTAGCTGTTCTTATCTCTCTTGAGATCCTCATTAGTCTATGGAGGGATGTTGGTTTGCTAGTCATTATGCAGGTCTGGGAAGAACAAGTCTCACTGCAGGGAGTTATTTTTCTTAACTTAAAAAATTATTTGTGTCTCTGTGTGTGTGCATATGTGTGTGTATCAGGGGGAACTGTGTGTCCCTGTGGAGGCCCAAGGGTGACTTCAGGAATCATCCTGATTACTTCTATCTCCTTACTGCTTTGCTATGGGATTTTCCAGGCTCCGCCTTCCAGGGCTGGAAGTATAGGCCACCTCCATTTCCACCGTAAGGTTGTTTTTGTTTTTTTTTTTTTTTTTAATTTATTCATTGTGTGTACAGCATGTGCATCAGAGGGCACTGTGTGTACCTGTGGAGGCCCAAGGGTGACATTTCAGGAATCATCCTGGATTGCTTCTACCTCCTTGCCTCACTCTGGGATTTCCCAGGCTCCGCCCACCAGGGCTGGAAGTGCAGGCCAACGGCTTTTCTGCCTGGTATATGGTGGAATCGTGGGATCCGAACTCAGGACCTTCTGCTTGTGAAGCGGAATCTTAACCCCTGAGCCATCTCTCCAGCCCCTCCACCATGAGTTTTTACATGGGATCCAGGATCTGAATCCAAGTCCATCTGCTTGACCCCCCAGCCATTTCTCCAGCCCCTGTTTGGTTTATTTTAATGAAAGTTTGTGGGGGTTGTTAGGCCCAAGGCCTGCTCTCTGGATGATAAATTAGCAACTGAACGGGCTGTTCAGTGACTTCTCCTTTGGGCGGTTGAGTTTGCCTCTAGTCTGCAAGACAATGGCAGGTCGAACTTCCCCCTTTGGGAGTAGAGAGAACTTCCAGGTAGTTTGGGTTGCTTTTGTTTCTCTAAGAAACTGGCTGGGCTGTTCCTCGCCCCATCAGTTCTTCCTGCTTATCTAAAGGGATTTTAATGCACCAGCCAAGTAACTCTGTTTTGAGGCATACATTCCTTTCTCTTTTAGCAAGGAGCCACCATGCCTGTTTAGCCTACCTGGGGACATGTCTGTCTCACCGCAATTGGGTGTCACTCCTGACTTTTCTTTGTTAATCAAAATGCATGTGTTTTACACAATCCTGTAAGAATTTGGCCCTGCTTCTTGATTATAAAAACCCTGTAGTTACAATAAAGTTGGCTTGGATAATAAGGGACATCCAAGGCCCCCTCTGACCCAAAGTCTGAAACGTTTAATTCCTATGCTCCCACTTCAGATTCCTGCGTCTGTAGGTCTGGGTTTGTGCTGGTTTGTGGGCCCGGACAAAAGTTCTCATTTAGCCCAGGCTGGCCCTGAGCTGGCCA
The DNA here is from genome assembly GCA_023101885.1 of Typhlomys cinereus. NCBI lineage: Eukaryota > Metazoa > Chordata > Mammalia > Rodentia > Platacanthomyidae > Typhlomys > Typhlomys cinereus. Next base: position 3,334,542 of record JALPQD010000009.1, on the reverse strand, counting down.
CATAGTCAAGGATGAGCTTGAAATCCCAACCCGCCTGCCTCCCCAGCACGTGAGCTCAGGTCACCACCACACCTGTTTTGTGAGCTGCTGGGGCTTGAACCCAGGGCTCTGAGCACGCTAGGCAGACCCTCTGCCACTGAGCTGCAGCATTGGCCCCTGCATGAATGCTCCCCTGTCCTGAAGTGACAGTAGATATACAGGTGCCACCACTTACCCAAGCAGCTTCCACACAATGTGGCTTTAGTGAGAACCAGCCATGTCTTGGGACCAGCCGCATCAGAGAGCTGTGTCTGTCACTCACTTGCGTTGCTGGGCACCTCATTGGACAATGAATGAGTTTTGAAAAGGCCACAGGTAAATGTGCTAGGCCCTGTGGGTCACAGGATCTGACCCAGCTACTCAGCGTTGCATGCATGGGTACATCCATGCCTATGAACAGAAAGCAGGACTAGATGTGTGACAGTGGACAGTGGGGGGGGGGCTGAGGGGGGCTTAGAGGGAGAGTGATCCCCTAGAATCCTACAGTGAGGGCTGGGGGCAGGGCTCAGAGGTAGAGTGACAGCCTAGAATCCCCCAGTGAGGGCTGAGGGTGTGTTTCAGTGGTAAAGTTTTGTTCTTGCTTGGAGTCTCTTGTTACGTGTGGCCAGCTAGACAGCCCAGGTCACACCAATGCCAGGCGCTGAGGGAGGAACTACAGCACAGACACAGGGACCGTTGGAGGAGGGGCACACACTTTTCTCTCTCATTGTTGCATGCCAACAGGTAAAGGTGTGTCTACCCACATACTGAGCCCGCTCTTTCCACCTTAGCCACCTGTCTTTGGGAATGGTCCCACCCACCCTGGCTAGGTCCTCCCATAAGGAGAGTGCTAGAAATCCCCTACAAATATGCTACTAATTCTTCCCAGATGTTCCAAGTCCTCAGTTACCAATCATCACATACGCATGCAAAAAAAAAAAAAAAAAATTAGACCATTGCAGTTTGCCTGTATGCTGCCCTTAAATTCATGACTAACAACTCCTGTGTGTGTGTGTGTGTGTGTGTGTGTGTGTGTGTGTGTGTGTATTAGAGGGCACTTTGTGTCCCTGTGGAGACCAAGGGTGACATCGGGAATTACTCTGGATTGCTCTATTTCCTTCTTGCTTTGCTGTGGGTTTTCCCAGGCTCTGCCTTCCAGGGCCAGAAGTGCAGACCACCTCCATATCTGCCTGAAGCTTTTAAGTGGGCTCCAAACTCAGGTCCTTTTGCTTGTGAGGCGGAGGCTCAACCCTGAGCGGCATCTCTCTGGTCCCACAACCAACAACTGAAGGGAACAAGGGGGTTTTATTCTTTCTTATGATTCCAGTTGCAGTTCTAATCCAGCCAACACTAGGAGCCGAGGGAACTGGCCACACCACATCCACGGGGACTGTGGAGAGAGGGGCAAATGTCATTTGCTAGACTACATGTCTGTCCAACTGTGCCCAAGTGTGCCAAACAACTGAACCAGCTCCTTCCATCTTTTTAAAAATTTTTTAAAAATATTTTTTATTATTTATTCAATTGTGTGTATGTGTGTGTGTAGAACCACAGGTGAATTCAGGAACCACCATGGACCGCCTCCACCTCCTCCTTGTTTACTCTGCCCTGGGATTCACAGGGCACCTACCAGCACCAGAAACTCAGGCCACCCCCGCTTCCACCCGACATCTATACGTGGGGTCTAGGATCCGAACTCAGGACCCTCCACCTGCAAGGCAGAGGCTTAACCCCTGAGCCACCTCTCCAGCCCCAGCTCCTTCCATCTTATCCACCAGCCCAGGAAATGGTTCCCATGTCGATTAGCTGTTATCCTGCAGGCTTGCTCAGTGCTCACCTTAACTGCCAGTTCTTCACTGATGTGCCTAGAACTGAGCCTTTAATTATGAAATTGACACCTTTATCTAACTAGCATGTGCGTGCAGAATAATCTGGAAAGTAGAATGGGGAGGGTCAGGGGTTGGGCAGTTGAGGAAGGGACAGAGCATGTGCTTGGGATGGTGAGAGTGTTTATGGTTGTTTGACATAATATGTGTTGAACTCCATTAAATTGCACGCTAAAAATGATCAGTTTATCTTTATATTTTATTACATCCAAAACCAAGTGTATGGGAGTCTCGAAACCAAACCTAACATTTGCTCTTAGCCTGTGAGCTTCTTAGGGGCTGGGGGCGTGGCTCAGTGATAGAGCATCTGCTTAGAATCCTTTTGTGAGGAACTCGGGGCATGGCTAGGAGGTACAGCACCTGTTTGGAATCTTCAGTGAGGAATCTGATTTGTGAATCAGCTATAATCAGAACTCAGGCCTGGGATCCTCTAGTTTGTGCATAGGTGGGGGCTCAGGGGTAGAGCCCCTTGTTTGGAATGTGGATCCCTGGAGCTATATAGCAAACAAATGACTTGTGCAACCAGGATGTCATCAATGCTATTTTGTATCTCCAGTCCTGCAGGCAGGGTCCTGACCTCTAGCTGCCCCTCCACCCCAGATTATCCATACTATGGTATCTCCTGAGCAGTTCCAAGAAACAAGAAGGTCCACTTGCAGAAGGCGGAACCTGGGGCAAGAAGAGGGCAGCTCCCCTTTCCTGGGGGGGGGGGGCTGTGCAGTTGGGAGGTGGGGCAGCCTGGCACTAAGGCATTTATCAGCCCAGGCAGGAAACCTCACACCGCAGTGTTCTCCAGGCTAGAACTGTGGCCCAAGCTTTGCGCCCCAGCTTCGGCTCTTGTCCCTCGGGGTCCAGCGAGACAGTAAGTGCCAACTCTGCCCTGGACTCGGCTCCAACCTGTGTGTCCCCCCTGTTTCCTGACCCACCCTTCTGGCCTGATCCTCAGCCACGCTTGTCTCTTGCAGAGCCAGCAGGATGAGAAGCTTCCTGCTCCTTCTCCTCCTCTTCGCCCTCCTAGGTCGCTTGAGGTGCAGCATGTCGGAGTGTCTTGTGGATGAGGCCATCAGCAAGAAGATCCACCAGGAAGATGTCAGGTCCTCAAGTGAGGGACTCTTTCCACCAGCCTCTCTGAGGGTCTGGAGGCTTCTTCCCACCCTCATCACAGAATGAGCCCCACATAGCCCCAAAGCTAACCACACCTCCACTTCAAACCCACCTCACCAAACTTCACCTCCAACCTCATCTGGCTCTACCTCTGGCCACAGAACCAACCTCAACCCTAACTTCCTCTCCAGACATCACCCCCAAACCTTGCCTTTCTCCACAACAACCCACTTCAATGGGGCAGTACCCAGGGTCTCCTGGGAGCAAGGCAGGTGCCCCGTTGAGCTGATCTAAGCCCATACCTGAAGGATGCTTCGAGTAACTTGCGATCATGGCTTTCTTTCTTTTCTTTCTTTCTTTCTTTCTTTCTTTCTTTCTTTCTTTCTTTCTTTCTTTCTTTCTTTCTTTCTTTCTTCTTCCTCCTTCCTTCCTTCCTTCTCTCTCTCTCGCTCTTTCTTACTCTTTCTCTTTCTTTTCTTTCTGTTATAGTAACAGTGGAGAACATTGAGCTGAACTGTAGAACCATCACCTCCAGAGGGAACTTGGCTACCTGTCCGTCAGGTGAGTCCAGAATCCCCTTAAGGCTTCTTGGAATGTCCTTGGGAGGCTGGGGACAATGGCTCAGTCCTTAAGTCTCATAAGCAAAAGGACCTGAGTTTAGATCCCCAGATCCCATGTAAAAAAATGCCAGGTGGATATGGTGGCACCTGGAATTCTTGCAGGTGGATCTTGGGGAAACCCAGGACCCCAAATGCTTGGAGTACTGGAATCCAAACCCTCCGTACCCCTCCACACCACCCTCTAGTCACTTCTAGCCTCCTCCATGCCCCTCCTCCACCCCTGCTCTACTCCCCTCCTTCTCCACTCTCCTCTCCCTCCCCCTCTCTCTTCCTCCTTCTCTTTCTCCCCAGCCTCCCAGCAAATTCTTTTTGCCCACAGGCCTGGCTGTCACTGGCTGCGCGTGTGGGTTCGGCTGTGGCTCATGGGATGTGCGGGCCGAGGCCACCTGTCACTGCCAGTGCCCGGGCATGGATTGGACCGCCGCCCGCTGCTGTGCTGTGCAGGTTTCCAGAATCCGAATGCGGAGACCTGTGCCCGTGGATGGGGAGGTGGGGGGAGGCCAGGTGCAGGGCTAAGCTTGCCGTCTGGAAATAAACCTTGAGATGCTGATGACTATGGACTCTCGGTGGTTTCTTTCTCTCTCCTGTGTGTGTATGTGTGTGTGCGTGTGGTATGTGCATACGTGCACACCCATGCATGTACACAGAGCCCCAGGTTCCATTGAGAGACACTGTCTCCATCAATTAATACAGGTGGATGGATTCTGAGGACCAGCATTCAAGGTTGACCCCCGGTGTTCTACATGTTTCCATCTGTGCACCAGCATGCTCGCGGGCACACACACACACAAACGATTGCAGAGTTGAGTGTGTGGCTCGGTTGTAGAGCACCTGCCTGAAATCTTCCATTGAGAGTCTGGGGGCGCGGCTCAGAGGGAGAGTGACAGTCTAGGATCCTGCAGTGAGGGACTGGGGGCGTGGGTCTAGTAGCATGAGTGCTTAGAATTTTCCAGGGAGGGGCTAAGTGGGCGTGACTCGAGGGTAGAGCACCCCTTGACATGGACAAGGCCTTGGGTTCCATCCCTTCTACTGCCAAAAATTTTTTTAAAGCTTTTTAAAAATTATTTATTCAATTGTGCGTGTATGCGTGTGTGTATATATGTGTGTGTGTAGAACCATGGACGAATTCTGGAACCACCATGGATCGCCTCCACCTCCTCCTTATTTACTCTGCCCCGGGATTCACAGGCTCCGCCCTACCAGGACCAGAAACGCAGGCCGCCCCTGCTCCCGCTTGGCGTCTATATGTGGGGTCTAGGATCCGAACTCAGGACCTTCTGCCTACAGAGCAGAGGCTTAACCCCTGAGTCACCTCTCCAGCCCCCCCCCAAATTTTTTTAAATTCAATTTATTGCATTATTTCTTTTCCAAGTTTTAAATTAAATATGCGCATGCCTGGATGCAGAGCTCAGCATCTGTGATCATCTAAGTTTGATCCCCAGCACTACAAAACTCAATCAATCAATCAAACATGGATCTCACATGTGAGACACAGCTACATCCTTAAAGTGAAAATCCCCCCTTCTTCATGCCCTTTGAATCTCCCATTATCAATAAGATAAAACAAGATCTGGCCACATGCCTGTCGCTCCAGCATTCAGAGGGGTCTTGATTCTGGGCTACCTAGCAAAGAATCTGTCTTTTAAAAAACTAACCAATCCTTGGGCTGAAAAGACGGCTCAGGGGTTAAGACTCTGCCTTGCAAACAGAAGGTCCTGAGTTCAGACCCCAGGTCCCACATAAAAAATGCCAGGTTGAAATGGCAACTGCCTGCACTGCTGGCCCTGGTGGGCAGAACCTGGGAAATCCCAGAGCGGAGCAAGAAGAAGGTAGAAGCAATCCAGGATGACTCCTGAAGTCACCGTTGGTCCTCCACGGGACATACAGTGCCTTCTGATACACACACACACACACACACACACACACACACACACACACAAAATAAGTAAATAAAATCTTTTTTAAAACCCTAACCAACCCAAGCGAGCAACCTACTAACCCACTAGCCCTCCTTCCCACCAACCAAGCAGCTAATCAACTAAGCAAGCAACCAACCAAACAACCAAGAAAACAAGCAAGCAACTTACTAGGGAACTAATTAACTAACTAACCAAGCAACGATGCTATTGGCCAGTCATCCAAGTAACCAGCAAATAAATAACACAAAAAGGAGTGTAAGAGTCAGGGAGATCACTGAGCAACTGTGTCAAGATCTGAACCCTCATTCCCAGCACTAAAGTAATCCCTGGGTGTGGTGGGGTGCCCCTGTAGCCCCAGCACTTACTGGGGCTGAGGAAGGGTGTGCGTGCAAATGGGAAGCTCCCTTGAAATGTGTCCAGTCACTTCAGCCAAAACAATGATCCCAGGTTCAGCGAGATAACCTGCTTCAAATAAGCTGGAGGGCTTGGTGTCCTGGCTTGGCAGGTGAGGAGTCCCATACATACATCTCCTGATCTGAGTTAGAGCTTCTGAACCCCCAGAGTGGAAGGACAGAATGGACTTTTAAAACTTGTTCTCAGGGCTGGAGAGATGGCTCATGGGTTAAGACTCTGCCTCGGACATCAGAAGGACTTGAGTTCAGATCCTGGGTCCCATGTTAAAAAACAAAAAAACAATAACAACAACAACAACCAAAAACACCAGGCAGAAACAGTGGCCTGCATATCTGGCCCTAGTGGGCAGAGCCTGGGAAATCCCAGAGAGAAGCAAAAAAAAAAAAAGAGGTGGAAACAATTCAGGATGATTCCTAAAGTCATGCTTGGTCCTCCATGGGGACACTCGGCGCCTTCTGATACTCTCTCTCATATGCAAAAATAATAAAAAATAAAATTTGCTCTCTAGCTTTCATATTTCCCTGTGATATTGTTGGAACTGAAGTCCCTGTTTATCACCCACCCAGACCCCAAGAAGAACCACGAGGACCGAGAGGTTGCTGCAAGAGGCAAAAGGCAAGATTTATTCTGGCTCACCAGGACCGTCCCTCTTGCAAGCAAGGAAGGAGCGGCCCCGACTGAGATCGGGGTAGGGTTTTTATAATGAAAGCAGTCACAGCAAACTCTATGGGAACACGGCACACAATAAAGTTAACCACCAAATGTTCTTTTGTTGATAGCGGTGTCTCTGGGCAGTTGAGTTATGGGGTGATAAAGCTGACCACCAAATGTTCTTTTGCTGATAGCGGTGTCTCTGGGCAGTTCCCGTACGGCCCAGGGTGGAGGGCGGAATGGCACGTCCTGCCCCAGATCGCGTAAACAAGGTTGGCGCCTTTGGGCTGGCGCCAGCGGGAAGTTTTAGAATGCGCGCGGGCGGAGAGCTAGGTGCTGGGGGAAGGGAAGCCTATCTTAAAGTCCCACAATATGTATGCCTTCTCTCCTCTCCCCTCCTCTTTCCCCCTTTCCCTCTCTTATCCTCTCTCTCCCCCTCTCTCTCCTCTCTTCCCCCTCTCCCCCTCTCCCCCCTCTCTCTTTCTCCCTCTCTCTCTTTCTTTCTTCCCCTCTCTCTGTAGTAGAGTCCCTTCTTAGAATCCTCCAGGGCTAGGCTGGGGGCGTGGCTTAGTGGTAGAGTGCCTGCCTAGATTCAGTCTCTCTCTCTTTCTTTTTTTCTCCTTCTTTCCTTCCCCTTCTTCTCTCACTCAAATAAATCAATGAAATATTTAAAACCAAGGTGGAGCTTGATAGAGGAAGACCCAGGCAAACGCCTGAACTCTGCACAGACACACACAGACGCAGACATGAGCACACAAAGAAACTCATGACACTCTTTGGGCAGCAAAGGCATGTTGAATATGCATATCTGTCTGGTGAACCAAAAGAATGCAAATGAGTGTGTGATATGCCTCATGAGCCAGCCTGTGTCTGGAGGTTCATGGAGGGGTGCCTGTGCAGGTTGCGCATACCTGCGAGTGTGTGTTGAGCAGGGGTGTGGGGAGCTGATGGATGGGTGAGAGGGAATGTGTTTCTCCCCCTGGGATGTCCACACAGAGGGGAAACGGACTGGACGATTCCATCCAAAAAGGTCACTGAGGCAGAGTCTCAGAAGTGGGTGTGGCGTCCCAGATGTGGATGTGGCCTCCCAGTGGTTAGCTTCTGATTGCTTTATATCCGTCCCAGCCTTCCACAGGGCTGGGAACAGTAAAACTCTGGGTGCAGGGTGGAGCTGTGTGTGTGTGTGTGTGTGTGTGTGTGTGTGTGTGTGTGTAAAACTGCATGCCTTGCCACAAAGCCCAACTGCTCCTACCTCAAAAGTCAGACGATTGAGACAGAAATGAGAGAAAGAGAATCCAGGCATGATAGCGAGCATTTGTCGTCTGGTGCTGGGCAAGTGAAGGCAGACAGACCCCTGGGCTCTCTGACCAGCCGTCTTAACACACTTGGCAAGCGCAGAACAAAGAGCATGGTGAGACTTCAGGAGAAACAGACAAGGTCGTCGTCCTATGGCCTCCACATGCACACGGGCACACACCTGCACATATACAAACATTCACAACCCACACACACACACGCGTGCACACACATGCACACACGCACACACACACATGCACACATGGGACAAAGAGGAAAAGTTCAACTAGGAACGACCATCTGTGTGTCTCCCACACAACGGCCTTTACAGTCACTCTTCTGTCCATCCATCCAGGGGTCACTTCCTGGTTACCTAGTGACTCCTGATCTCAAACCTCTTTGGGACTAGAAGTTGAGGGTGACCCCCCTACCCCTGAGAAGCAACCCGTGGATCCTTGAAGAGAGAAGGCAAACCCTTCCGCTCTCCCCTCTGCCCACAGATTTCCCCATCGCCCTCGACACCTTCCGGTGGGTGGGGATGTGGGGACACTGGGGGAGACTTGGGGGCCATGGATACTGTGGAAATCTTCATGAACCAGCCGGCCAGCATGCAGGCGGCAGCCTCGCATCCTAAGAAGCCAGGGAAGCTGGGCAAGGATGAAGGTCAGAGACAGGGTGGGAAGGGAGGGTGGGAAGGAGGCTGAGGTCCGACAGGTAAGGGCTGAGTGTGTGTGTGTGCGAGTGTGTGTGTGTAAGGGCAGGGGCTCTCTACGTCCTTTCTAAAGTGTCTCTCAGGCTTCACATATCCCTGGTGTATGTCACCATGAAAATTTAATTGCCCCCAATCTGTTACTTGCACGAATCTGCTGTAACATCTCTGAGCACATTGTCCCCGATTGAACAAAGCATTCCGGGTCAAGTCTCAACAACCTGTCATCAAATTATAATAACCCAGGTATACGCGATCCCGAGTATGAGAACATTTCACTGGCCCTCAGAAACCCGGGCCAGTCCAACATCAGCCATCCGGCTCCCGTCAAGCAAGGTGAGCAGCAACCCCCCATCACGTGCCCCCAACCCCGAGAAGGAACATGAAGGTGGCTGAGTTGTGGGAGGGGGAGAGAGACTGTGGTATCCATAGTGGTAAATCATACTATTGGGGACTTAGCTTGGGAGAGACTTTGCTTTCATCCCCAGCACCACACCAACCGAACTTGGTACTGCCCAACTGTCATCCCAACATTTGGGGAGGGGGAGAGGCAAGGATGAAGGTAGGATGTTTTAGGTCATCCTCAGCTAATACAGGGGGTTTGAGGACCACCTAGACACTTCCAAGTTCCATGCTCATAGTCTCCAAATCAGTGAGGAACTATCAGGGTCATGTGATCCTGTCTCTAAAAAAAAATGGCAATAAAAAATATGGGGGAAGGTGCCAGCCGTGGGCAGAGCCCTGTAGCTGCTAGAGAGCTTCTTAGCTGGGGATGGGGATGAGTTTCCTGGAAGTGCCGTTTGGCAGAGTTTGGGTTGACAGAGTTGGTCAACGGTGACAGTATAAGGAACAGACACGGTTGTTGGCCCTGTTGACCTAGTGGAAAGAATGAGTCGTGGGTAAGCCTCTGCTCTGAAGGCGGAAGGTCCTGAGTTCGGATCCTAGACTCCACATATAGACGCCAAGCGGGAGCAGGGGTGGCCTGCGTTTCTGGTCCTGGTAGGGCAGAGCCTGTGAATCCAGGGGCAGAGTAAATAAGGAGGAGGTGGAGGCGGTCCATGGTGGTTCCAGAATTCGTCCGTGGTTCTACACACACACACACACACACACACACACACACATACACATACGCACATACACACACACACACACATACACGGCGCTCACACACCCACAATTGAATAAATAAATAAAAAAAAGAAACCTTAAAAAAAGAATGAGTCGTCTGCAGGTATTAGAGACGGTACTCATAGGCTGGCAGGGGGGCTCCGCGGGTCACTTGTCTCCATCATCTCTGCCCCAATCCCAGCACAGCGTGAGTCCCAGCCAGCGCCAGGCCCCACCCAGGTCCCGGCGTGGCTGCACAGAGCGGTCATGATCCTGTACGTGCTTCTCGCCCTCGTTTTCTCCTTTTGTATCGTCCTATCCGCTTTGGCCCTCGTGAAGAGTGAGTATTCCTGAGAATTGGGGTGGCTCTAGAGATCCTCAGAGTCTCTACCCACCTGTTCCTCTCCCCTTGCCCCGGATCCAACTCCTAAGGTTAGACCTCAGGAGGGACTTGGCCGTTCTTCCCACGGTCTCGCGCAGATTCTCAGATGTCTACGGAGCTGTCGAAATTGAGAGCGGATCTTTGGAATGGTGAGCAGAAGGTGGGCAGGGGGCCCACCTGGCGGTGAGAGGAGGGGGTGGTGGTGGTGGTGGAGGGATCAGGAGAGTGAGGGCCATTGGGACACGCCCAATTTCCATGCTCGCAGTCTCGCAGTCAGTGAGGAGCTATCAGGATCAGCAAGGGCAGATCTGGGAGTCTGTGAAGAAAAGGATCCAGGAGGTCAACACAGCTATTGGCCGAGTGGCCAACGACATCCAAAGAGCAAATAGAGGTGATGCATCCTTTGTACGGTGGAGGGGCTGGGTGAGGGTGTTTCTTTCCAACACTCAGCAGCAAACTGGGTGCTGGAGACCCAAGTAGGAAACAGCTGGTGCTGGGGAGGGGAGACTCCTGCTGTCCAGAAACCCAGGTGTCTCTGGGAGCCCCAGGTGTCTTCTCTGAGTGGCTGAGGTGAACCAGGGTGTTAAACACTACCAGGAATGTGTGTGTGGTGGGGGAGGGGATCAGTAAAAAACCTTGTGCATAAACAGGAGGACCTGAGTTTGGATTCTCCAGCATCCATGTAAAAGCCCTACATGGTGGGGCATAATTTGTAGACCCAGTGCTGGGGGGTGGATAGAGAGCAGAGAATCCCTCAAACTTGTTGACTAGCTAGACTCATTGGTGGGCTCCAGATTTAGTAAAAAATTGGGTGAAGAGTAACAGAGGTCAACCTCAGATCTGCACATGTACATACACACACACACACACACACACACACACACACACACACACACACACAGAGTTATGCACACATACACACACACCATGGCCAGGAACCCAAAATACAGAAATCCACTCTACCTCAGACTGACAGCTTCCAATGAGGGCAGGCCCTCTCCTGATCCTGTCCACAGCTTCACACAGCTGCTCCCTTCCACCAGATATAGCCCTCATCAAGCAAACGCTGGAGGCCCTGGAGAAAAAGGACAAAGCAAGTAAGCCAGGCCCCAGGGAGGTGGGTGGGGGGAACCTTGGATCAACTGCTTGTCTTCCTGACTTCAAGGTGTGTCCCCCCCCCACTTCTCCCACACACCCAGTGCCCAGCTCTACATAAAGAAGACATCGCAGCCGCAACCAGGAGGACCCAGGAGCCCACTGACCAATGAAGTTGGCAAAGTCTACTTTGTCCCCCTTTGTCCCCCTTAAACAGAATCAGGTCCGGCTGGAGAGGTAGCTCAGGAGTTAAGACTCTGCCTCAAACAGACAGCCCTGAGTTTGGATCCCAGGTCCCATGTAAAAAATGCCAGGTGGACTTCAGGCCTTGTGGTGGAGCCTGAGAAATGAGTGAAGCAAAAAGAAGGTAGAAGCAATTCAGGATGATCCCCGAAGTCGCCTTTGGGCCTCCACAGGGACACACAATGCCTTTTGATACACACACACAGACACACACACACACACACACACACACTGAATGAATCAATAAATAAAGTTTTTTTAAAAAAACACACACCCATGTCTTAGGTGGAGAGGGAGAGAAGAAAGAAGGGAGGGAGGAAGGGAGGGGAGAGAGAGAAAGAGAGAGAGAGAACATGTGTGCATATATGTGCCTGTGAACACTTTTGTGGAAAGTTAAATTTCTATGTAGAAGATGGGAAGGAAGACTGTGAACATAGAAGTCACTGTGTGTGCCTGGCATGTGTGTGACATGACAGAAGTTTAGGTGTGTCTCAGTGGGAGGTTGTGTGAACAAGGACTCCAAAACCACGCTTGATACTGTCTTCTGTGTATAAAAGTGTCATCATGGTGGGTGGTGGTGTACCCTGTGGGGTCGTAGGGATGGATACCCGCACTAGTGGACAGACTTGGGCCACCTCTGAGGGTGTCTGTTCTTTTCAGCCTTCATGTATGCATCCCTCACCTAATTCCGCATGTGTGTTCTATGACACATGATGATAAGTGTCATGGAAAAACAATCTAACTTTGGTGCTATTATTGGGGCTCCTGGACTTACAGAGCTGGTGGGGAGACTGGGAGTGCATGAATTTGAGGTGCTACTGTGCAACCCCTTTTCTGGGGAGATCCCACACAACCATCTATCCACCAAGACAGGAATTTGATAATGGACCAAAGTACGATTACCTCAAAGTCCAATTTAGAGAACCAAATGAGCTTGTTTGGAGTTGGAATGAGGGTTACTGACAGGAGCAAGGACGACTGAAAGGCAGCTACAGCCCCCAAAAGCCCACCCCAGCCTGGGTAAGACTTACGGAAGCTGCAAACCTGCAGAGCTCTGCTGCATGACTTACTGCTGAGAAAGTCTCCCCCAGACTGCAGGACCGCTCAGAGTCTAGACTGCAGGACTGCTCAGAGTCTAGACTGCAGGACTGTTCACAGTCTCCTCCAGACTACTTGGCAAGCAGAAAAGTCTCCTCCTCCAGCAATTATTTACTGTTTTCCCTCACCTCGGGGAGCAGTATCCCCCCAATCTTGGTAGTTTCAGGAACCTGTTGCGCTTAAAGAGCTGTTTCCTTGCTTAGCCTTCCAGGATGGGATGTTTCACATTGTTACACAACATCCTCCTTAGCTTGGGGGGGAGGTCTAAGATGGCATTAAGCTGCATGTGTGTGTGTGTGTGTGTGTGTGTGTGTGTGTGTGTGTGAGAGAGAGAGAGAGAGAGAGAAGAGAGAGAGAGAGAGAGAGAGAACATGCAATAGATGGGGAAATATGACAAAGTGCTCTAAACTTAGAGAACCTGTCTCAAAACGCAAACCACCACCCCTAAAATCCAACTCAAAGCAGAGGACTCTGTAGTCTACTACAGAGACACCCGACATCCATGTTCACTATTGACTTTAGCAAGGGAAAGGAGTCGGTCCAGCTGTCCATCAGTGAGATGGGTGGATAACCAAAATATGGTACTGATGCACAATGCAACAGTTTTTGGCCAGGGAGAAAAATGAGATTGGGGAATTTGCAGAAGGCACACAGCCGGAAATCATTAAGTTAAGCAAAAGACAGACAGACAGACCAGATTCTTTCTTATGAAGATCCCAGCTTTTATTTTGTTTTTGAAGTTCTATTTTTAAAAATATTTTGTTCATTTGACAGAGAGGGGGGTATGGCTAATGGGTGGAGATCAGAGGATAGTTTTCAGAGGTCAGTTCTCTCCTTCCACCACATGGGCTTCTGGGGATCGAACTCTTCAGGTTTTGACCATAGGCCCATCACTGCCCCCCCATCTCTATCCACCTGGTTCACCCCCCAGCATCTACTTCCTATGCTTTTTATCTTCGAGGAAGAGAGTGCATGTCAAGGCCGGGAGACTTGAAAGGACCCCATGAGAGGATTAAAGAAGAGGCTTGAGGTTGGAGAGATGGCTCAGGGGTTAAAGCTTTTGCCTTGCAAGCAAAAGAACCTGTTCAGATTCCAGATCCCACATAAAAACATGGGGTGGAAATGGTGGCAGCCTGCACTTCTGACTCTGGAAGTCCAAGCCAGAGCAAAGCATTAAGGAGGTAGAAACAATCCAGAGTGATTTCTGATGTCACCCTTGGACCTCCACAGGCACACACACTCAAGTGTCCTTTTGTATGCACATGTACACACCCACACCTACACATGCAAAAAATTAAAAAAAAAATGAGACTTAGAGGCAGAGTACATACATTCTGAAACTGAAGGGGTGGGGTGATACTGGAGGATTTAAGTGGAAGGTAGGGGAAGAGGAGGCGGTGGCAGGAAGGCCAATCCAATTTAAGTATGCATCAAAAATGTGCCATGAGGAAACCCACTACTGAGTAAGCTAATTGAATAACAACAACGACAACAATAATATATGCTCTGGGAGGTTCTTGTGTGTACAGGAAGATGCATACAGAATGAGAGGTTTTATGCTGGGGGGGGTGCCACTTTGCACACACAGGACTCTATGAGCTTGGAGCCTGTCATAGTTAAGCACAGGTGTCAAGTTGACTGTTGAGAGTTTGAGCTCTGGGCACATTTGTAGAGAGTTGATGGTTAAGTTAAGCCCAGAGCAAACCTGAAGGATATTGTCTAGATGATGGGGAAGACCCAGCCCATGGTGGGTGGGATTAGGCCCTGGATAAATCATGGAGAGCTGGTTAAGAGAGTTGGCATCCTTCTGTTCACTTGGCCAGATATGCTGGTCTGGCAAGTAAGGATCGTCCATTTCTCAGCTGTTATGTGGTGATGGTGTGGCAAGTTCCCTTGGCCCTGGTATTGGTGCGTGCTCTCCTGTCAGGCTGGACTAAGAACTGTAACCAGGAATCTTAAGAGAATAAACCCTTGTTCGCTTAAGCCATTAGATGGTCATTTATCAGCAACCATGCAGACTGACTGCAACACAGCCCATCACGGATTTTTTTTTTTAAATTTATTATTTATTCAATTGTGCGTGTATGCATGTGTGTGCGTGTGTGTATGTATGTATAGAACCACGTACGAATTCGGGAACCACCATGGACACCTCTCCCTCCTCCTTGTTTACTCTGCCCCGGGATTCACAGGCTTCACCCTACCAGGACCAGTAAACGCAGGCCGCCCCAGCTTCCGCCCAGCGTCTATACGTGGGGTCTAGGATCCGAACTCAGGACCTTCTGCCTGCAAGGCGGAGGCTTAACCCCTGAGCCACCTCTCCAGCCCCCATCACGGATTTATACGAGCCCTTAAACTTCTTCCCACGGGTGTTCATGTCCTGGTGTTCATGCACCAAGCCCTGGGACTCATGGACACACCTAAGAGACTGTGCACAAGGGTCTGTAGATGCTCTTGACCCTGCTTCCTCGGCTCCCAGGCCAACCCCCCCAAAAGCAAGCCGCAGAAGCGGCTGCAGCGAGGTCGGGCGTCCCCTGGCGGCCCTGGCGGCCGCTCGCGAGCATTGCCTGAGTGCGCTCCGCCCCACCCCGCCCATCTGGGGGTTCCCCCGCCTCCCGCCACGCGCCTGAGCACGCAGCGCACTTTTACGGCACCGTAAAGCAACTCCGCCAAACGGCCAGTGGCGCAGTTCCGGGTGAGACCAGACCTCCTCCTTCCATTCGGGCCAGCGACAGGCCTCGATAGCTCCCAGCCCGCTCCCCGCAGGTATGAACATCCTGAGCTGGGGCGTGGTGGGGAAAGAGGGTGACGCGGCCCCGGGGTCCTTGGGCAGCTCAGCTCGGCTCGGCTCAGCACTCAACGCGCTCTGCACGATTCCCCCTCCCTGCAAGGCCTCGGGCCGCGGGGCATGCTAGGTGCACGCCCGGTGAGGGGCGCCCCACTCTAGCCCCACGATGTCCCCCCACCTCAAGATGGGCCAGAGGGGTTTTGCTGAGCTTCCCTCGGGGAATCCTGTCTTGCAGCCTTCCCTTCCCCGCCCCCTCCACGCCAGCCCCGGCTCCTGGAACCCCCTCCTGTTCCCTTCCCCTCATTATTTCCCACGATCCATCCAGTTTTCCAAAGAGTTTAGGGGTTGCAGGGGGTGATGCACAGAAGAATTTTCGGGATCTCTCTCCAGTGTTCCGAACCTAGGAGCTTCCCGGTCACGCTGTGGGTGTGACACAGAGAAGGAGCCCCAGGGCTTGGGGTGGGAGGTCTTCTTTTCTCGTTGGGCCCAGGGTCTGTCTAGGGCCTTGACACGTTCCTGGTGGTAGGAGGGTCCCCAGGGTAGAGGGTCCCTAGGATAGAGGGTGCTGCAGTCCATAGCCTAGAGACACCGGGGTACCGGGTGTTTTCTTTTGTCATGTCTCCCAACCGTTCACTTTTGTTTATTCAAAATGTTTTTCTTTTTTTTTTAGACTGGGTGTGTAAATTGTGCTGTGACAAAATACGGGACAAAGCAACGTAAGGCAGGGGTTATTTAAAGAAAAAAACTTTTTGTTTGTTTTTGCGTGTGTGTGTGTGTGTGTGAGGGGCACTGTGTGTCCCTGTGGAGGCCCAAGGATGACATCGGGAATCATCCTGGATTGCTTTTTGCTTCCTTGCCTCAGACTTTAGCTCCTTTATCCTTATAGTCACCATGCCCTGGGTTTTAGCGGCCCCCTTGCTGTGTGGTACCTTTGTAGTTACCTCCAGCAGTGGGAGAGGGCACGGTGCTACCAGCGATTTTTTTTTTTTTTGATACTACTATTATTATTTTTTCTTGTACGTGTGTATGGAGTGTGTTGCAGTTTGCCTGCATGGTTGCTGATAAATGACCATCAAACGGCTTAAGGGAACAAGGAATTTATTTTCTTACTGATAGTCCGGTTACAGTCTATAGTCCAGCTTGAAGGGAGAGCATGCACCCACACCAGGTGGAGGGAACTGGCCACACCATCTCTACATAATGTCTGGCCAAGTGTACAAAAAGATTTCAACTCCCTCAACCATCTCTCTGTATTTTATTCCAGGGCCTAATCCCACCCACCATGGGCTGGGCCTTCCCCATCAGCTGGACAATCTCTTACAGGTTTGCCCTGGGCTTAACTCAGCCATTAATTCTCTATAAATGTGCCCAGAGTTCAAACCCTCAATAGTCAAGTTGACACCTGTGCATAACCATGACAGAGTGTGTGTGTGTCTGTGTGTGTGCATATATGTATTTCCATGTGAGTGGGTGTAAGCACACGAGTGCACTTGGGCATGTGTCCTTGTGGAGGTCCACAGGTGACATCCAGAATCATCTTCCATTGTTCTCCCTCCTCACTGCTGTGAGCCTGGATCTCTCAGGAAACTCAGAGCAGCCATGAGGGCTCATCTGGCTGCCAGTTTGCTCTGGAAGTTCCCAGGCTCCGACTTCCAGGGCTAGAGTGATAGGTGGGCCCCTATACTCCCGTGGCATATTTATGCAGAATCTGAGGATCCAAACTCAGGTCCCTTTGCTTGCGAGGCAAGTGCTTTAACCCCTGCCTCCTCCCCCCCAACCTGCAGCTGTGTTTTCTGTTCAGTGGGCGCATTGCAAATGCAGATGAAGGGCCGTGTCCCAGGCTCCTTGGGATGGTTGCCCTTCTGCCCAGGCCCTGGTCTGACGCGGTGGTCTCTCCACAGGGCGGCTTGGGCATGGAGGCGCGCTTCACCCGCGGGAAGTCTGCGCTGCTGGAGCGGGCGCTGGTGCGCCCCCGCACGGAGGTGAGCCTCAGCGCCTTTGCCCTGCTCTTCTCTGAGCTGGTCCAGCACTGCCAGAGTCGAGTGTTCTCGGTGGCCGAGCTGCAGGCGCGCCTGGCCGCGCTGGGCCACCAGGTGGGCACGCGCGTGCTGGATGCGCTGGTGGCGCGCGAGAAGGGCGCTCGGCGGGAGACCAAGGTGCTGGGTGCCCTGCTGTTCGTCAAGGGCGCCGTGTGGAAGGCGCTGTTTGGCAAGGAGGCCGACAAGCTGGAGCAGGCCAACGACGATGCCCGCACCTTCTACATCATCGAGCGCGAGCCCCTCATCAACACCTATATCTCGGTACCCAAGGAGAACAGCACGCTCAACTGCGCCAGCTTCACGGCGGGCATCGTGGAGGCCGTGCTCACCCACAGCGGCTTCCCCGCCAAGGTCACTGCGCACTGGCACAAGGGCACCACGCTCATGATCAAGTTTGAAGAGGCTGTCATCGCACGGGATCGGGCCCTGGAGGGTCGCTGAGCCCCCTGCCCCTAAGATAAAGGATGTGCGGGAGCCCCCTGGGCCGCGTGTGTCTCAGTCTCATGTCTGGTGTCGGTGAAGCAGGCCCCGCCCACTCGGGAGGGACTCCCTCCCACTCCAGGGGCATCCCGGAGCTGTCTCTCTGGGCTTTAAGTGGCCAGGCCCTGTGTGTGGGGGGGATGCACCCCACTCCTTCCCGAATGCTCAGAGAGGGTGGAGACTGGGCCCTCAGGCCAAGATAGACCCAGCTGTGCCAGGGACCCCAAGGACCCCCAGGAACCCCCAAGTCCAGAGACCTTAGCACACCGCGAGAAAGTCCGGGGGTGGCCCTTGCTTAGTTGGTCGCGTACTGGCTCAGCGCTGGCCTAGGGTTTCAGCCACAAAACAAACCGTCCCACTTGGGGGAGACGGCTCAGGAGTAGATAAAGCCAGCTGAAGGACCTGAGTTCAGATCCTCACATCCCACCATCGTGTGGATATGGTGGCCCACCTGTCATTCAGCCCTGGAAGGTGGAGCCTGGGACCCCTCCCCCCCAGCAGGCTGGCTGTCAGATGAGCCCTCTGCTCTGACTTCGTGAGAGACCCAGGTTCATAGCAGTGAGGTGGGAGAGCGATAGAGGATGATTTCTGATGTCACCCTTGGGTTCACAGGCACACTCGAGTGCCCTTGTGTATGTGCCCATAAACCTTGTGTAACAAACACATAAACCAGAAACCATCATTGAGCCCCTGCTGTGGGTAACTCCACAGAGAAGCTGTTGGTTGGCAAAGGCAGTGGACCTACGTGGTTCCACGGGATTGGGGGGGTATTGGGATGTAGGGGGCCTGGGGTCTGTACAGAGTGGAAGCTGAAGGTCTGGGGGAAGATTGAGCCCTTTGGAAACAGGAGAGAGTGACTTTGAGGGAGGTGAGATGGCTACACGGACCCTCCTGTTGGCCGGGCACAGGCAGAGCCCACACCTGCCACCCTGGCCCCACCCACCAAGCTCCCCCCACATGACCTTTTGTGCATAGGTCAGCCTCTGGCACCCAGACCCAGAATGGGCTTGGCACTTTCAGATCTAAATTGACTTCCTCATCTTGGTGCTCAGGACAGCACTTGTTGAGTGCTTCTGTGTACCAGGCCCTGTCCCAAGCATTTCCTTCCTCCGCTTTGAGCTGGGGAGGACTGAACATGGGGGGTGGTAAGTTCCACTGCTTTGCCCTAAGAAATGGTTCCAGAGCGTTGGGAGCCCAGGCTGTCAGGCTTCTAGAACACGGTGTGTTTGTGTGTGTGCTTGTGTATATGTGTCTGTACCGCATGCGGAGGCCCGAGGTTGATGTTGAGTATCTGTCTCAGTCACCCACCATCGTGTGTGTGTAATTCATGTGTGTGTGATGTGTATTATATAGGTGTGATTCTGTGCTCGTTTGATGTGTGTACATGTGCATGTGATGGGTATATATGTGATGCATGACTGATCGTGTGTAATGCATGTGTGCAATGTGTGTAATACTTGTGTAATGTTTAATGCATATGTGTGATTGTATGTTATAGGCATGTGTGGTACACGTGATGCATGATTGTGTATGCGATTGTCATGTTTGCATGATTACGTAGTGTGCTCATGTGTATATAATGTAGATGTACATACATGTGATGTATGTGGTTGTGATGTTTGCATGATCATGTGTGATTGCATGTGCTCATGCTGATATAATGTAGATGTGTGTGCATATGTAACTCAGAGGACAACTCATGGGGTCCCTTCTCCCCCTCTCCCCCCAATGTGGGTTCCAGGCATCCAGCTGAGGTGCAGCACCTGCCCCCTGAACCATCTGGCTGCACCTCTCTACTGTGTTTTTTCTTTTTAAAAATATATGTGTGTGTTTGTGTGTGGGGGCACTGTGTGTCCCTGTGTAGGCCCGAGGGTGACTTCAGGACCACCCTGGATTGCTTCTACCTCCTTTTCGCTTTGCTCTGGGATTTTCCAGGCTCCATCTTCCAGGGCTAGAAGCTCAGACTGATGCTATTTCCGCATTATTTTTATGTGGGTTCTGAGATCTGAACTCAGAACCTCTGCTTGCAAGGCAGAGGCTTAACTCCTAAGCCACCTCTCCAGCCCCTCCACTGCATTTTTTTCAAGCTCACCTCTGCCACAAGGTTGAATGACTGGCACTCAGCCCAGGCTGGCTGGCACAATACCACTGTGACCAATTGGGAGTCAAAGTCAGGTGCCCCAGCCCCACACCCACCACAGTCTTACAGCAAAGTAGGAAAAAGAACGCCACGTGCAGATGGTGTTAGTTCCCCAGAAATTTGTTCTACATTCTCAAAGGGGAATTTGAAGCACAGGGCTGGGAATTCCCATCTTCCACCTGTCATGGGGGGGCACGCTGCAGATTGGGTAGGGCGTCTGTGTGTGGGAGGCCTGGATGGCTGAACTGGGGGTGGGGCTGTCTATTCTGTGGTGCTGAGAATGGAGGGGGATGGTGGTGGAGGGGGAAGCTTTGATAAAGAGTTTGGGGTGGGGGTGGCAGAAGTAGCCCCTGGGGGTTCCTGGGAGAGATGTGTGTTCTCTGTCCCTTCCTGGGCCTCCACCCCAACAGCCAGGGATCAAGCCATCTAGCAGGGCTGTGATTTGGGGGTTGGCATGACCAGCTTAGGGAGAGGCGGTGGCAGAGGCAGGCGATCACCGGCTGCTCCCGTGGAGATGGGGAGCAAAGGTCACAAAAAGGCAAAAAGGGGTCCTGGACTTGAGTGGGGGAATCCTGACCTTCCTGTGAGCAGGGGAGGGGGATGGCAGGGTGAGGGATCTAGGGAGGCTAGTGGGGGTGGGGGATCCAGGGAGGCTGGTGGGGGGGGGGGGATCCAGGGAGCTGGTATGGGACTGTCAGGGCCCATCGGTGGGATCAGGCATTCCATTCCCCGAGGAGGCCAAGGGGGCTGGGGGGCCACATGTGGCCAGCCGCTCACACACCCAGGCGTCCAGGGAGCTGCGGCAGAAAGCGTCATTCCACTGGCCCGACTTCCACATGAGGACACAGTGCTCCCCTTGGCCGGCGTTGTTGGGCTCTCCTGGGGACCAGTTGCTGAAGGTGAAGGGGGAGAGACTTGTGGTCAGAGGAGGGGGAGGCCCTTTCCTCTGCTCCCCTCTTAGTCTGAGTCCTCCCTCTGCTATCCTTCCCTCTCTGGCCCAAGTTCTGTCTTTCAGAGTCTGTACTGGGTCTCCTCTCCCATCTTCCTCCTCTGCCTCAGTCTCAGTTTACCAGTCTCTGCTGCTTCTGCAAGTCCTGATCCTTGGACCCCTTCTGCAGACCATGGGGGACCCTGTTCCCGGAGCTCTGGCCCCCTCCTCAGTCTCCCACCCTCTCACCTGTAGTCCAGGGAGCTGTCATCCATCCACACGAACTCCCTCTCCACATCCAGGTCCCTGAGGCCGATCCAGGAGCTCCTCTCCTTGAGGTGTCGGGTCAGGAAATCCTACCCGGAGATAGATGCATCTTGTATATCTCCCACCCATCCCAGAAGGCCGAGGGGTGGATCCTACACACACACGCACACACACACACACACCAGCCCCCCTCGCTGTCCATCATTCTGGGTGGAGCCCCTGGCCACCTGCTCCTCCTGGCTGTGGATGCTGACCAGCCGCCCGTCCAGGTCGCTGCAGGCGAATCGGGCCTGGATCCACTGCTTGGGGCCCTTCCCGAAGTAGTAACACTTGTGTCGGAAGCTCAGCCAGTTCTCGGGGCAGTGGTTGCATGCGGAGCCTGGAGTGGGACACAGAAGGCAGTCAGGGGCCCCTCGGTGGGAAGGCTGTGGTCGCCACAGCCAGCTGGTGTGGGCTCACCGCCCCCCTGGAGTCGCCCCTGGGCCTGGCTGGGGGGAGCTCCCTGCCCCCCTCCAAAGCCTACAGACGCCCTTCTGTTGGGGATGGACCCACCGGGGCTGGGACGCCACCATGCAAGCCAGGTCCACGGGGGTCCATCCCGCAGTGAGCACCAAGCCTGCCGAAGCTCTGCGGCTAGGTGCATACCGACTGCCACCAACAGTCGCCGGCACCAGCCTGCTGCACCCATGCATCCCTGCTCCCGTGTCCATGTCCATGAGACCTGCACGGTGCTGGGCCAGCCAACATCTCACTGTGGCGGCGGCAAGACCCCAAAGGCCCTGTGCCTCCCCGAGAAACACAGAAGATCCAGGCAGGATGGGTGTGGGTGGGGAGTGGAGGTTGGGGGGGGGGGCACGGAGCTGCTTTCCTCGCTGCTGTGCCCACTAATGGTCATTCAGGCTCCAAAAAGTGCTCGGCCACCTGCCAGCACAGGGACTCGGTGAGCCACACAGCAGAGCCGTGAACTTGGGAGGGAGACTGGTAGGTGAGAAGATGGGTGGTGTTGGGAAAAGGAGAGGAGGGGGATGGGATTGGGTGATGAGGGGTGAAAATGACATAATTATATTGTGTTTGTGCTTGAGACTCTAAAAGAATAAAAATGAGAGAGAGAGAGAGAGAGAGAGAGAGATTGAGAGACAGAGAGAGAAACCCATTCATGGTCAGTACAACTTAGCTCCCGGCTCCCAGCATTGTGGCCCTGGGGCCAGTTCCATAATTATCAACACCTTCTCATAAACCTCCAGGGTTAGCAACAACTTGACCATCAGAACCATCATCACCACAGTTGTCTCAGCCACAGTACCTTCACACGCAACTCAGCCACCAGCACCATCTTCACACGCAACTCAGCCACCAGCACCATCTTCACACACAACTCAGCCACCAGCACCATCTTCACACACAACTCAGTCTCCAGTACCATCTCCACAGACAACTCAATTATCAGCACCATATCCACAGACAGCTCAGTTACCAGCAGTGTCTCTACAGACAACTCAGCCACCAGCACCATCTCCACACACAGCTCAGCCACCAGCACTGTCTCCACAGACAGCTCAGTCACCAGCACCATCTCCACAGATAGCTCAGCCACCAGCACCATCTTCACACAGCTCAGTCACCAGCACCATCTCCACAGACAGCTCAGCCACCAGCACCACCTCCTCTACCACTCATGGTCAGAAGTACCTCCACTGTTGGCCCCTGACTGCACAGCCCCAGGCCCGTGGTCAGCAGCACCTCAGTTGCTTACACCAGGACCAGTATTGTGCCTCAGTTGGGCACACCCTAGGAAGCCAGAGATGTGACCAGTAATCGAGGAACATGGGCCACCTCGGGTCCTCTCACCTTCCTCCCGGGGGACTACAGCGAGGGGTTCTTGCTGGGTTTCCCAGAACCCCATGTCCCCGGGGATGGGGGGACTTTCAAATCAAGCAAAGTGCCTTCCGTCTCTTTCACCCAGCGGGGGCTTCCCAGAAGCAGAGGAGAAAAACAAAAACTTAAGGGTGAGGGGGTGTTGGTGTGGGGGTGGCAGTTTATACCCCCTCACTCCTACCCCACCTGGGGGCACTATGTGGCTGTTTCCATAGCCCTGGGGTTGATGTTGCCGCCACCTTTGCCCTTTCTGGGGGGGGAGATGCCCCTTCATTGTGCCGGGGCATCTCAGTGTAAGGGGCTCTTGTGTGGGGTGAGGCAGGACAGACATCGGAAGGGACAGGAACCTCTCGACCTGGGGTCTGCTGGAAGCCTTTTGCTGACTGGGAAGAATTTCAACATGTTTGCTGGATGGAGCCACGTGGAAAATGACTCCGTTTGGGACAAATATGTTAAAATATCGAGGAGCCAGGAGAGTGCACGTGACCGGGTGTGCCCCCCTCCTCTCCTTGAAGGTTCCAGGATTTTGTTTACAGTAAAGATCTCAGACCTTTGTGCACCTGCAGGTTCGACCTGTCAGCTACAACCCTGCCAGGTGCCCCCCACAAACTACCCTGTGATGTCATATAAATTCCCTGGGGTGGGGAGAAGCTCAGGGGCAAAGCACTTGACACTCCGTGTGGGGTCCCAAGTTGGGATCCCCGGAATTAGTTTAAAGCTGAAGGGAAAGCATCTGCGATGCTCAGTGCTGCGACAGACAGGACAGACAGCAAGGGTCAAGGTGGAGGAAGGTGGTGCCCCCCCCCAGCAGGGAGCCTGTGTCCGTCAACCCAGCAAGGGGTGGGACTGAGCCTGAGGGTTTTCTAACTCCCTCCCCACAGACATATACGCACCGCACCACACACATCATGCACACATAGGAAACACACACCACACACATCACACATGAACACAACACACACATTATACACAGAAAACACATGAACATATATCACACCACACACATCCACATCACACACACAACACATACACACAGAAAACACATGAACATACACCACACACGAATACATCGCACAATACACATCACATACAACACATCATACACACATCAAACACATGAACACATACTACATGCATCATATACCACACAACGTATACACACATCACCAAATACACATCATGTGAACATGTACATCACATGCATGACCACACACAAACACACAAACACAAAACACACAGCACACATATCACACATTCATAATACATTATGCACATCACACAGGAACATAGAAGACAAATCTACACGAACACACACACACACACACACACACACACACACACATGTATGGAGGAGTGTGAACACCTCAGGTAGCTGCTGTTGGGAGCTGTGTGTTCTCCAGGACACAGTGACAGTTGTGGCCCCCCCTTCCCTGACAGAAGGAGAAGGAACCTAGGGCTGCCTCGAACTCCTGCTTTCTCTCGAGGAGGAAAAAATCCACAGTGAGAAGCCGCGGGGATCACACAGGCCATGCTTCCATTCCATTTCCCACCTGTTCAGGTTCCCCCAGAAACCCACAAGGCACTCACTAGATCCCCCAAGCTGTGGAGCTCACAGACCTGTGGCACAGTCACATTAACACAGGGCACGCCACCTCGAGTCTCTCCAGTTCTCATGCTCACGTACGCACCCTTAGACATGTGAATCTCCAGCCACAGCTTGGCCACTTCTTCCTGGAGTCTCTCCAGAGAATCTGAGGCCTCTTGATGCTCATTCAAGCCTGGGGGGGACGACACAGGTGGGGGACAGGGTGAGAGACTGACAGACAGCTCCCCCCACCCCCCTTGGCCTCCTCTGAGTCTCACTCTGTGATTTGACGTTGGTGAGATCTTCCTGAAGTCTGTCCAGGTTCCCAGAGAGGTGAGAGTCTGAGGAGGGGGGAAAGGCAGGTGTGATCGGTGCTCCTCCCCCTCCTCTCTCTGCCTCCTCCCTCCCCCTCCTCCCTCCTCCTCCTTTCCTCCTCCTCTTTCCCTTCCTTCCCCTTCCCTCTTTCTTTCCCTTCCCTCTTTTCTTTTTCCCTTCTTTTCCCTCCCCTCCCTTCTCCTTTTCTCTCTCCCTCTCTTTCCCCCTTTTCCTTTCCTGGTCCCTATAATTCCAGGAGACCTCCCCTCCCTCCTTCCCTCCCACCCGTTCTTACCCTGAGATTTCCTTTGTTTCTGTTCCTCTTGGAGTTCTTGCATGTTTTGTGACATCTGAGCGGCTGTCCAGAGAGCAGAGGGGCTTTAGGGCAAGCAGGTCCCTGCTCCCCTTCTCTCCGCCCTCTTCTTCCTCCTCCTTTTCCCTCCTCCCTTCCCCTTTCCTCTCCCCCTCCTCCTTCCTCCCTTCCCCTACTCTCTTCCTTTCCCTTTCCTCTTTCTTTTCTTTTCCCCTTCTCTTCCTTCCTCTCCCCTATCCTCCCCTCCTCTCCCCTTTCCTTTTCTTTTTCCCTCTCTTTCTCCCTTGTCTTTTCCTGGTCCCTGTAATCTGGGGAGACCTCCCCCCCACCTTCCCACCCGTTCTTACCTTGGGATTTCATTTGTTTCTGTTCCTCTTGGAGTTCTTGCATGTTCTGTGACATCCGAGCGGCTGTCCAGAGAGCAGAGGGGCTTCAGAACAAGCATGTTCCCGGCCCCCCTTCTCTTTCTCCCCCCTCCCTCACAGCCTCTTTCTCAACATCTCAGGGCTGCCTGTCTTCACTTTGCTCTTAGCTAGTGTCCACATCTTGGCTATCTAGCCCCCTTCTGCTCTTCCCTCTTGAGCCCCTGCAAGAGGTGACTGATTTACCTTGGGATTTCTGAGCCATCTGGTCACTTAGATATCTTTGCAGGTCCTTGGAAATGTGAGAGACTGGGGGGGGGTCAGGAGCAAGAACAGGTGGTTCCAGGATTCAGAGCCCCTCCCTCCTCCCTCCCTCCCTCCCTTCCCTTCTCCCTTCCCCTCTCCTTTTCTTCTCTCTTTCCTTCCCCTCCCCTCCATCCCTTCCTTTCCTGTCATTTCCTACTTTCCTTCCCTTCCCCACACTCCACTTCCTTTCCCCACACTCCTCTTCCCTTCCCCCCTCCCCTCTCTTCTTTTCTCTTTTCTTTCCTTGGGGGATTTATCTTCCCTCCCTCCTTCCCTCCCTCCCTCCCTTCCTCTCTCCTTCCCTTTCTCTTCTTCCTCTTATTGTAACCGCAAGCAGGCTGGCCTCCAGTTTTACAATCCTGCCTCCCCCCAATCCTGGGATTACAGGCATCACACCCCCACACCTGGGTAAGACTCCCCTGCAGCCTCGCCCACCCTCTGCAGGGGCCTCTCTCACATCACCAACGGAAGTGCACCTTTTTAGTTTGGCATATTTTGGGGAGGGGCAGAGAGGAAAAGGTGGCGCCTACCCCCACCCAAGAACAGAATGCCCAAGTGCCCACCTCACCTAGGCCCCGCCCGCTTCACCTAGATTCTGCCCACACCACAGGTTCCCTCCCATCTGGACTAGGCCCCGCCCACATCACTTAGGCCCTTCCCATCCAACACAGGCCCCACCCACCTGGCCTTGGTCCCTTCCCTTCCTACCATTCCGGATGGCAGCAACCTCCAGCTGTTTCAGATTCTGTACTGAGTCCCAGTCTGGACGGGAGAGGAGGAGACAAGAAGAAGCGTGGGTCTACCGCCTTCCCGCGAGGCAGCTGGGGCGGGGGATGTGGGCAGCACCCCAGAAGGACCCAGGGATGCTGGCCAGGGCAGACACATGAAGGTGGGAGAGAAGATGGGGGTGCCAAAGAAAAGGTGTTGGGTCAGCCGGGCATTGAGTTGGGGTTTGGGAGAGCAGAGGGGGCCCCGGGGATGCTTGGGGGTGTCCTCACGCCATAGAAGCAGCAGGGCCAGCAGCCCAGCCCACATGGCAGCGGTCAGCAGCGCCAGCAGCAGAAGCTGTGTCCCCCGCCTGCGGCAGCAGGTCTTCTTGGGACGCTCCCAGAATCCTGTGAGGGTGTGGACAGCGGGTGGTGAGCCAGGGGGAAGCCAGCGGGGGCTCTCGAGAGTCTCGGTGGGCCCCGTGCTCGTTCCTTGCCCACCATCTCCACAGGAGTCGGCTCTGCATTCAGCTGCTGCATCCATCGCTTTCCTGACCCTGTCCATCTGTCTCGAGGAGACATCTGAATCTGCCTCTCTGGCCTGTTGCCTGTCCAGCCCCATCTGGCTACTGTCCAGGAGGCTGTGCACCGACCACAGGCCAGGTCATTTCCAGACCCATAGGCTTGGGGTCAGGAGCTGAGACCAATCCCTTCCCCCTCAAATGCTTCACCCCAGCCTCACCTCTACAGGCTGAGTCTGCCCTTCCTTTCCTTCCTTCCTTCCTTCCTTCCTTCCTTCCTTCCTTCCTTCCTTCCTTCCTTCCTTCCTTCCTTCCTTCCTTCCTTCCTTCCTTCCTTCCTCCCTCCCTCCCTCCCTCCCTCCCTCCCTCCCTCCCTCCCTCCCTCCCTCCGTCCCTCTCCCTCCCTCTCTCTCTCTCTTCGTGCCTGTGTGTATGTGTGTATGTGTGTGTGTGTGTGTGTGTGTGTGTGTGTGTGCATCAGAGGGACACAGTGTGTGCCTGTGGAGGCCCAAGGGTGACACTAAGAATCAGCCTGGATTGCTCTTCCACTTTACTGCTTTGCTCTGGGGTTTCTCAGGCTCCACCTTCCAGGGCTGCAATTACAAGCTGCAGATCTAAGCTCAGATCCTTTTGCTTGCAAGACAGAGGCTTCAACCCCTGAGCCATCTCCCTGGCCCCTGGGTCTTTCTTTTCTAGCCTCCCACCCCCTGCCACTTAATGTCTGTCCCCAACCCTGAGCCCTTTGCTTGAACATAACCACAGATCCCTGCTTTTTGCCCCATATCCAAATTCCTCCCGGATGTATCACACCCTCCAAGTTTCACCCCAATGATAGGGGAGCACTCCCTGATTCTGCCTTGCTGTCTCACCGAGGGCACCCCCAACCCTCTCCCCTCAACCTGTGCGCATGATCAGTTCTCTTCTTTCCAAGCTCTCTTTCTACTTTCAGACTCCCAGTCACCCAGCCTTGTGGGCTTGAATTTTGCTGGGAGGTGGTGAATTCCTGAGGGGAAGGCCCCCACTTTCCTATTAACCCCTCTTCCCCTTGCCTACCTGTCTGTGTGCCCCTGTGCGGAGCTGTGGCTCACCTTCCCACCCACCTACCTCCTGGTCTTAGAATGCCCCCCACTTCTAGGGCCTAGATGGGTGCAAACTTCTTTCTCATTGGTAACTGTAAATACCTGGCAGCAAGTAGCCATGTAGACATTTCTCACTGGACACCCAAACTACAGATGAGCGCTCCAGCAGGAAGCATCCTTCGCTAGGGAGAAGGTGCAACTCATGGAACCACAATTGGCCAAAGGACCAAGTCAAAGCGACTGTGCACACCTTGGCTCCCAGCAGGACGTTTAACTCATCCCACATCCCATGACTTGGGGAGTCTTGTGGAAGAAGGGGTGGTGGGGAGAGAGGCTGCCTGCCAGACAACAGTTCATTTCAGGGCTGTGGGACCCCAAGAGCTCTATGCAGCCACGTCCACTTTCACTAGACCTGCACAATAGCATTTCACCATGGACAAAGGAGCATCTCAGGCGATATGGCCCCACCCTGAGAGACTGTCTGGGACCGATGCAGACAAGAGCTAACTCGAAGGTTAGCTTAGTGGTGGACTGTCCGTGCCCCAGCGGGTACCTGGGCAATTGTCAGTGCAGACGTCCTGGATGGATCACACATTAAGGGAAGCTGGAATGGGAAGCAGACGGACTGGAAAGGAGAAGTGTGGGGTGGGGTGGGAGGGGCTTGGAGTGGATGGTAGGTAAAAGTAAATAAATTCATTGCATGTGTTTCAGATGGAGCAGATACATTGTATCTGTATACAAAACCTTCAAGGAGTAAATAAAAAGGAAATTCCCCCTAACTCCTTGGTAAGGAGGCAAAAGTGGGGGGCAAAGGTCTTTGGTGTATCAGCATCAGCCCCTCCCCCAGGATGCTCCTACCCGAGTATGTGTGGTCGTCCATGGTCCTGCTTGGATCCTCCCAGAGACGGGGTGCTCACTGCCTGCCAAGGTGTTTCACTCAGTGAAGTGGTAAGAACCCTGGAATTTTCAGTGAAGTTTCAGGTCAGGGGTCACGCGGCAGTTCCCGGCACAGGGGGCAGCTTCTGGGATTTGGGGAGCTCTGGGTGCATCTGCTGGTTTTGTCTAGTTCAGAAGTTGAAGTGAGTGCTGTGGTCAGCTTGGCGGGCATGGTGGGCAGAGTCTCGGAAGCCCTGGGAGGCACCCAGGCATGCTCTCTGCACCCTGAGACCACCCGGAGCAGCTCAGAGCCTGTTGCTTGGGAGGTACACAGCAGGCGCTCAGTAGATGTGCACCGGTCACCTGCCCACCTCACACAGTGGTCAGTCAGGGCATCTGACCCTGGGGATGGACGGTGGCGGCATGGGGCCCTGTGTGCTGAAGTCCTTGCCCAGTGCTCAGGGTGGCAGGACCCCTTCAGCGAAGCATCTCTGTCGTCTGACGAGTCATGCCACACACATATACAGACACCCATACACATGCATATACACAGACATACACATGCAGAGATTCACAAATGTACCATACACACACATACACATAGAGACTCACACACATACACACATACTATACACACGCAGCTCATACATAGACACACACAAACACACACACTCACATATATATATATATATATATATATACACAGAGACACGCACATATAACACACATGCACAAACATAATAGACATATATACAAACACACATACATACACACAGACACACATGCATGTATATGCACACACCACTCATACATAGAAATGCATGCAGACATACACATACATATTTATATACTTGACTCATACATATACACAGACATATTCACAGAGAATCATATGGGATATATATACACAGACACAAACATACATATAGAGACTCGTACATGATATACACCACACATGCCCATAGACACATACTCACATAGACTCATCATAGACACATGGACACACATGCAGAAACTCCTACATACATATATACACATCACCTCACACACAGGACTCATACATACACATGTACACTCACGCACAGACTCATACAGACACAGACATGCACACACACAGCCCTGCATACAGACTCATGAACAGACATAGCTACCGGGAGATTCATACATACATATCCACACAGACACAGACAAGACAGACACACACCTGTTGCGTGGTCCCCACCAGTCACACTCACTTGAACTCAGAGCCTGCTCCCGTTCTCCTGTTGTGCTGGGGGGGTCAGGTCAGTCAGCGGCAGGAGCCCCCTTTCTCCTGCGGTCTTCTTGCTGGGGGCTTCTGCTTCCTCAGACCTAATTATGGGTTTCCTGCCTGGGAACCGCAGCACACACAAATCTTTTTCGGGCTCTCCGGAACTGAGGGGGAAGTCCTCACTATTAATATGCTTACTTCTCAGGTAAGCGAGTCTGCATGGCTTGCCAAACACGGAAGGAAGGGGTGTGGTTGAGATTTGGATGGAGGTTCTGATATGGGGTTCTGAATTACTGCAGTGTGGACCAAGGAAGAGGGGGGGAAGAGGGGAGGGACAGAAACGGATAGAAAGAGAGAAAGTGGAGAGAGGGAGAGGAAGAAAGGAAGGACAGGGAGAGAAAGAGTGAGAAAGAGAAGATGAAGAGAGAGAGAGGAGAGAGAGAAGGAAAGACAGGAAGAAGCTACCTAGAGAGATGGGTGTCAATGTAGCAACTTGGCAACTGAAGGCTGAGCTCTGGACATATCTGTGAAGCGTTAGAATAAAGCTAGTCCTGAGCAAGCCTGCAGAGGATTGTCTGACCGATGTGGGAAGACCCAGCCCATGGTGGAGAAGATGGGAAAGCTGACTCAGTAATTTGGCATACTCTGGCAGACTTCGGCAGACATGCTGTCTGGCGAGTGAGGTTTGCTCCTCTCTCAGCAGTCCCGGTGACTATGGTGTGGTCAGTTCCCTCGGCTCCTGGTGTTGGCGTGGGCTCTGCTGCCCAGCTGGACTGAGAGCTGTAACCCAGAGTCATAAGCAAGAATAAAACACCTTGTTCCCCTAAACTCTTTGGTTGTGAATTTTTATTTATTTATTTATTTATTTAAATTGTTTGTGTGTGTGCATGCGTGTGTGTGTGTGTGTGTGTGTGTGTGTGTGTGTGTGTATGTATGTATGTGTGTGTGTGTGATTTCAGGAACCACCATGGACGCCTTCACCTCCTCCTCATTTACTCTGCCCGGGATTCACAGGATCCACCCTACCAGGACCAGAAACGCAGACCGCCCCTGCTTCCGCCTGGCGTCTATACGTGGGGTCTAGGATCCAAACTCGGGACCTTCCGCTTGCGAGCTCTCTCCTGAGCCACCTCTCCAGCCCCTGGTTGTGAATTTATCAGCAACATGAAGGCATACTGCAATAGAGAAGTAGAGAATGAGGAGGAGGAGGGAGGGAAGGAGAGAAAGAGAGAGAGAGAGAGACAGAGAGATAGAGACAGAGACAGAAAGAAAGGAAGGAAGGAAAGAAAGAAAGAAAAAAGAAAGAAAGAAAGAAAAAAAAGCAAGGAAAAGAAAGAAACAGAGAGAGAGAAAGAGAGACAGAGAGAGAATTATAGGCAGGTGTGATGTGTGGTGTTGCCTGACTTGGAAGTTGAAGCAGGAGGATTGCAAGTTTTTCAAGGCTGCCCTGGGCTACCCAGCAAAGCTGAGGCTAGCCTGGGCTCCGCGGGAAGACTTTGCTTTTCAAAAGCCACACAAAGGGGCTGAGGATGTGGCTCAGTGGTAGAGGACTTGCTGTGCATGTGCGAGGTCCTGGATTTGATTCTTGGCACCACACAAACAAACAACCACCAGACAACCCCCTCCAAAGAAGCAAAAAGCCAAAATAAAATAACATCCATAAAAACCCATCAATCATTGACAACTGTGCTGTCTCGGCTCAGTTGAAAAGCAACACGGGCAGAGCTGAGAATGGGAGTGGAGCACAACAATTAAGCCATTCAACGATCTTCCTCTCTGCTCTCCTCTCTCGCTCTTGAGGCCTGCCCACCCAGAACACCTTCCACCATGGCCAACTCAGCAAGCTCCCACTTGGACAAGAGCATCAAGCAAACGTACATGTCCCTGCCTCAGGGCGTGAAAGTCCAAGCCATGTGCTTTTGGATGGATGGTACTGCAGAAGGCCTGCGCTGCAAGACCTGCACCCTGGACTGTGAACCCCAATGTGTTGAAGAGTTACCCATGTGGAATTTTGATGGCTCCAGCACTTTTCAGTCTGAAGGCTCCAATAGTGACATGTGTCTCCTCCCTGTCGCATTGTTTCCGGACCCCTTCCACAAGGACCCCAACAAGCTAGTGCTCTGAGATGTTTTCAAGTATAACCAGAAGTCTGCAGAGACCAATCTGAGGCACACTTGTAAACGGATAATGGACATGGTGAGCACCCAGCACCCCTGGTTTGGGATGGAACAGGAGTACACACTCATGGGAACTGATGGGGGCTCCTTTGGTTGGCCTTCCAACGGCTTCCCTGAGACTCAAGGGCCGTATTACTGTGGTGTGGGAGCAGACAGGGCCTACGGTAGAGGCATCGTGGAGGCTCACTACCGGGCCTGCCTGTATGTTGGAGTCAAGATCACAGGCACCAACGCCAAGGTCATGCCTGCCCAGTGGGAGTTCCAGATAGGACCCTGTGAAGGGATCCACATGGGAGATCACCTGTGGGTGGCCCATTTCATCTTATATCATATGTGTGAAGATTTTGGAGTCATAGCAACTTTCGATCCTAAGCCCATCCCTGGAAACTGGAATGGGGCAGGCTGCCACACCAACTTCAGCACCAAGGCCATGCGGGAGGAGAACGGTCTGAAGTACATCAGGAGGCCATTGAGAAACTAAGCAAACGACACCAGTGCCACATTCGTGCCTTTGATCCCAAGGGGGGCCTGGACAATGCTCGGCGGCTGACAGGATTCCACAAAACCTCCAACATCAACCACTTTCCCGACAGCGTTGCCAACTGATGCCAGCATCTGCATTCCCTGGACTGTCGGCCAGGAGAAGAAAGGTGACCGTGAAGACTGTCGTCCTTCTACCAATTGGGACCCCTTTGCAGTGACAGAGGCCACCATCTGCATGTGTCTTCTCAACGAGACTGGCAAGGAGCACTTCCAGTACAAGAACTGAGTGGACTGGACTCTGGCGATTGAGGCTACCTTCCTCTTTATTATTATTATTATTATTATTTTTCCATTCATATAAACTTAATAGGTACCTTGGTCTCCTCCTTCCCTCCCTCCACCCCTCCCAGGACCTCCTTGCTCCCTCCCCCTTTTTCCCCTTCCTTTCACCCCCCCTCCCTCCCTTTCTCCCAGTGCCCCCCTCTTCCTTGCCCCCCCCCCCCGCAATCCCTGGAGCATCCTTTAGTGTGAATGTCAAACTTCCCTCTGCATCCTCCACTCTAATGAGGTGTAAGGACTCAGTAGCATTGCCTAGAGCCCTTTCTTGTGCTCCCCTTTAATATGGGAACACTATTGTGGCTGTTAATCCCTTGCCTTTATCCTTAATCCTACAGCCTTAATCCTACTGCCTGTGATCCATGCTAGACTTTGGGGGGTTGTTGGCATGTCAGTCATTGGGCAGGTCATGCAAAGTCCTATTATGGTTACTTTGGCCCTAACTTGTGTGGAGCATCTTGCATATCGTTGCTCCTCCCCATCTTTAGGCTCTTACAATCTTAACGCCCCCTCTTCTGCAAATTTCCCTGAGCTTTAGGAAGGGGAGAGGTTTGGCTGGTCTGGTTCCAGAGCTCACCTTCCTCTTGCTCCAGCTCTCCCCCTCTCCTGGTTGCTTTGATTGTCCCTGTTATAACGCAAAGGGTGAAATATCAAGGTCTTTTTTTTAAATCTCTCAATTAATCTTGCTTTCATGGAGCAGGGTAAGAAGGGTTAAGTTCCTAATCTCTACCCACTGACTTCCCTTTTCCCCTATCACTGAAGCTTTCTAATACGTTAATGAAGTTGAGGGTAGGGAAGGTAACCATAACTTCCATTTCTTCAAGGGTACTTGTACGTAGGTGTAGCTGTCTACAGAGGGGGTATATTTGTGAAAGGAGGAGAGGACTTTGCTTCAGGGTAGCTGAAAGGGCAGGCCTTGATGGTAAGTGGGCATTTCCCCTGTTGGCGGAAAGCTCTTAATCTTAAGGTAGTAAAACCCAGCTTCCTCTTTACCAAGTGGAAGTTAGGCAAGGACTGGTTGTAGGTTGGTTCTTGGTGCTGGGCTTCCCTTCTGTGGGACCCCCCCCCATGTCCTCCAAGAACACGATAGCTCAGCATCAGTCTTTGGATGACTCTACCTTAAAAGAAAAAGTCCCTGATTGCTTAGTCCTCCATGTATAACACAAAGCAGAGTAGTAGTATTTTTATATTTAAATGTAAAAGCAAGAACATTATATATATTGGTGTGGATATATGTGTTTTTCTAAAGGAGAAAGACACCGTAGTAACTGGGTGCCAGATCGGAGGTAGATGGAACAGGGGTGGGGTAGATAGAACAGGGGTGGGGAATGTAGTACTGGAAAAGTTGGTAGTTTGGGATCTACCCTCATTAGCGCTTCAGGATTTCCTGCCCGTTCTTCATACATGGATGCTGGACAGTTTCCAGGTGGATGTGTGTTACATGCCGTACCAGGGTTAGAAGACACACGTGTATTTATCCACACATGAGTTTAGACATATGAGTTGGCTGGTCAACTTGAACATTGTTACTGACAAAGGGGTTTAGGATTATTTTCTGGTGGGACTAGCAAAGTCACTAAAGCAGGCCTTTTTTTTAAAACATTTTTTATTATTATTTCCACTCATACAAACTTAATAGGTACACCGGTTTCCTCTCTCCCTCCTCCTCCCTCTGAACCCCCTGCTCCCCCTCCCCTCACCCCTCCCTCCCCATCCCCCAGTGCCTCCCGCCCCAATTCCCAGAGAGTCCTTTAATATGTATCCCTGACTCTCCTCTGGGCCCTCCTCTCCGATGACGTACAAGGACCCAGTGGCATTTCCCTGAACCCTTTCTCGTGTTCCTCTTAAGCATAGGAACACTACTGTGGCTGCCAGTCCCTTGCTTCCAAGGATCTTGGTGCCTTTAGCAGATACTAGACTTTGTGAGGTCAATAGTGTGTTGGACATTGCGCAGGGCATGCAAAGTCCAATTATGATTAAAGCAGGCCTTTTTGATATCTTAAATTTTTTAAAGTAAAACAAGTTTAGATTTTAATCAAATTTGTAGGGTTTCTAAATCTAATTTTTACGGAATTGCCTGTTTGCTTCAGCTGTCTCCTTCCACTTGCTTCTTGGAGGGAATGGGGACAGACCTGGTGTTAAAAACACTTGTAATTTTTGTCTCCTAAATGTCTTTTCTCCCATATGCTTTTCTTTGTTCTGATTCCTAAGGAGTTATTTTTCTTTTTTAATAAACACACCTCATCTCTGTCTCTGCTTCCCCTCTGTTCTCTAGTTGTTTGTGTGCTGGCCACAGCAGGCCAGCTGTGGTTCTCTCTTGCCATGATGACTTCTAATTGCCATGTACAGTATGTTCTTAGATAACTCCTCATTGTAAACAAACTGTAACTGTCCAGAGCAGTGCTTATAAATCAACCTAACGTTTATAAAAAAAAAAAAAAAAGAAAAGCAAAGCAACACAGGTCTGGGGACAATTTTATCATATCATCTTACGAATGTTAAAATCTTTAATTTTCCCAACCACCCTAGGAGGTGGACTCTGAACAATGCTTCTTTTTAAAAATCTATCTATCTATCTATCTATCTATCTATCTATCTATCTATCTATCTATCTATCCATCCATCCACCCATCTCTATCTATCTATCTATCTATCTATCTATCTATCTATCTATCTATCATCAAATCTTATTTATGTTGCAAGCGAGTGTGTATATCAGAGTAGTGTGTGTGCCTTTGGAGGCCCCGAGGGTGAAATCGGGAATCACCCTGGATTGCTTCTACCTTTTTATTACTTTGCTCTGGGGTTTCCCAGGCTCCTTCTTTCAAGGTCAGAATTAAAAGCCACCACTGTAACTGCCTGATATTTTTTATGTGGGAATCTGGGGATCTGAACTCAGGTCCTTTTGTTTTTGAGGCAAAGGCTTTAACCACCAAGCCATCTCTCTATCCCTGCTCAGAGTATTTTATGATAATAATGGAAAAGTAATTCATGCGCGTCCCAAGGAGGACACGGCAGGTTAGGGGAACCTCGAGGGAGGCACATCATCTGGTTAGGGGTAGAGAAGGTG
Organism: Typhlomys cinereus; assembly: GCA_023101885.1. Taxonomy (NCBI): domain Eukaryota; kingdom Metazoa; phylum Chordata; class Mammalia; order Rodentia; family Platacanthomyidae; genus Typhlomys; species Typhlomys cinereus. Next base: position 3,298,104 of record JALPQD010000009.1, on the reverse strand, counting down.
TTGGAACAGTGGCTGTAGGAAGCAGAGATAGGTGGGTTGGTGTCACGAGTACTGGATGGGGTGTAAGTGACGGGTGTTGAGGGGTGTTTAGGAGGTGGACAATGTCTGTAGGGTGTCTGTAGATGGCTACTCAGTGATGGACATCGAAGAAGGAGGAGAAAACTTGGGGACACAGGTCACGAACCTGCAGGGGGGTGGTGCAGAATGGAGGTCCCGGGCCAGGGTAGGGCTGCATTCTTTACTCTCCGAGTTCTTCAAGACCAGGTGTCTCAGCCCAAAGATATTTATGTGCCTATAGATGATGCGGAGTCCTTTCTCAGCTGGACCACTGATCCCTGCCAAGCTTCAACTTGGAGAACGGGATGTTTTGGGGACCTCCTGAGAGACCTCTTGACCTCTCCCCATTGGGACTTCAACCCAATATCTCTCATACATGTTGGGGGAAAAGCTGGAAGCTGTGGGGGTGTGGCTCCAGATTGGAGGGTATTGTTTCTCCTTTCTGATTGGGGATGGTAGAGGGAGGGGCGTGACTCACTCTGTCCTATATTCAGATTTTCTGTGTTTCATATGCCATCATGGATCACCCCAAGGGTTTTTACAATATGCACCCCACCTCCATGAACGTGGTACGTCCAACTCCATGAACAGCATCTCTCTTCCCCATAAGCATGATCTGCCTATCTCCTCAAGCATGTTGTGTCCCCTTCATAGACATGTAATCTCCCATCTCCATGACGTAATCTCCTGTCTCTATGAGCATGATGCCTCCCACCTCTATTACCCCGACAGACCCATGAGGGTTGATGCTGATTGGGGGGTGGTGGGGGAAATGGAAGACGCTTTCCTCAGTGGTTTATCCATTGACGCAGGATTCATACTCCACCGAGTGTCAGGCACACACCATCAAAGACAACCCAGATGAAACCCAGTGGGTCACACGTGGGGAAAGACTTGAAATCAGAAAGGAGATTGGCAGGGAAGGAAAAGGGTTGTAGTGAGAAGATTGGAGGATTTGGATTGGGGATTAAAGAATATGCAATTAAGACAACCCAGGGGTTGCCTTTGCCTGCAGGCAATAGGGACCTGAATTCAGATTCTTCTGAAATAATGCTAGGCAGGGGTTGGACAGATGGCTCAGGGGTTGAGCCTTCGACTCGCAAGCAGAAGGACCTGATTTCGGATCCCGGATCCCACGTAAAAGTGCCGAGTGGACATGGCTGTGGTCTGTACTTCTGGCCCTAGAAGGCGGAGCCTGGGAAACCCCAGAGCAAAGCAATAAGGAGGGAAAGCAATCTAGGGTGATTCCCGATGTCTCCCTTGGGCCTTGCCTGGTGTACACAGGAAGGTAGAAGGGAAGCTTCTCAAGAAATGAGACAGGGCTGAAGATGAGGATGCAGGGTTGATTAGTGTCCGCGCGTGATGGACAGGTTCCCAGGGGCAACCCAAGGATCCTGGCTGCTGAGGGAGGGGGCGGGACAACTGTCCGTCAGCTCCTGCGCCTCCAGAGCAGTTGTGCAGACAACCAGCAGAGGGCGCAGCGGTGCAGCTGTCCATCATGCCTATGTTTGCATCAGTCTGTGGGCTTGGGGCATGTTTGTATTTTAAGCGTGTGTTTCTGTGCTTGGATATCATTAGGAGGGGAGTTGTCGCTGCACGTAGGCCTGTCAAGAAATGAGAGAGGGCTGAAGATTAGGGATGGAGGAAATCGGCAGAAATGAGGTTGATTGGAGTGCAGATACACACTGTGTATGCCGTTCTCTCTCTTTTTTCTTCCCACATTTTATTTTTTTCCTGATTATACAAGCTCAATAGGTACCTCTGTCCTCTCTCTCCCCCTCTCCTCCCCTCTCGTCCCCCATTATACTCTCCCCCCTTTTCCTTTCTTTCATCCCCTCTCTTTCTCCTCCTCTCCTGGTACTTCTGTCTCATCCCCGGGAGCATCCATTTATGTGGGTGCCCAACCTCCCTCTGAGTCCTCCACCCTAGTGAGGGTTCAGAATTCAATGGCATAGCCGGGGGCCCCTTCTTGGGCCCCCTGTTCGTATAGGAACTCTATTATGACTATTTAACCCCTTGCCTCTAAGGATCCTACTGCCTGGAGCCTTTTCCCCTGTGATCTGTGCTAGACTTTGGGGGGTCGTTGACATGTCAGCCATTGCTCAGGTCAGGCAAAGTCCAATCCTGGCTGCTGCAGCCCTAACTTGTGTGGAGTATCTTGCATTGGTCCTCCCCATCTTTAGGCTATTACATTCTTGCCACCCCCTCTTCAGCAAGAGGTCTGGTTCGGCCGGAGCCGCTGTGGAGACCCCGTGCCGTGGTCGGGTTCTCTAGCTTCGGCGGCGACTCCTTGCTTCACCGCTCGCTTTTCCTGATGTACGTACCGCTCGGCGGGCGCCTGCCCGGCCCGTCGTGCGTGTTTCCGTGTTCGTGCCGTGAACGTCCGAGTCTCCTCGGCGGGGCAGGCTCGCTCGGAGTGAGTTGGGTGGGTGGGTGGGTCCGGTCGACGTCGGAGGGTCTGGTTCCACCTGATTAATGTAGGTAGGGTCTTTGGTATTCTGAATTATAGTTTGTTGTTTTCAGTTTTGATATTCTTGCCCTACTCTTGGCTGCATTCTTATTGGTATTGAAGACCAAAGATAAAAGATTGTTTAAACGAAGATCTTAATAGAAGAGGAGACTCAGGGCTGGAGAGGTGGCTCAGGAGTTAAGCCTCTGCCTCGGAAGTGGAAGGTCCTAGACCCCAGTATAGACACCTGCGTTTCTGGTCCTGGTAGGGCGGAGCCTGTGAATCCCCGGGCAGAGTAAACAAGGAGGAGGTGGAGGCAGTCCATGGTGGTTCCCGAATTTGTCCGTGGTTCTACACCCACGCACGCACACACACACACACACACGTGCACATACATGCACAATTGAATAAATAATAAAAAAAATTTAAAAAAAAGAAGAGGAGACTCAAAGGTAGATGGAAGAATAGGAGTAGGACACAGCAGTGGGGGTACAGTCTCCCATTTGCCGGATGGTTACCTTCTATTTGCTAGTCCCTATACCCTCCCTGATTGGTGATATCAAATCTGTTCAGTCCCAAGTGACCAGGAAGGGAAGTGAGAGTGAGCTGCACCAGATTTCTCGCTACTTACATGCAATACTTGACCATGGCCTATTTTCTCTACTGAAGCATGTTTCCCTATTTCCTTTCTTTTGAGGTCATTGTTCTCCTTTCCTCCTATTTAAAATCTTTTGCAATTACAGTGGGTATTACAAAGATTTACCTTTGAATATGTCATTAAGTGGGTTTGGAACTAGGATCCAGCTATTAGGGAGTACATATGGCATCTAACTTTCTGTGTCTGGGATTCTTCACTCAATGTAATTTTTTCTAATTCCATCCATTTCCTGGCAGATTTCATTAATTCATCTTTTTCGATGGCTGAGTAGTATTCTATTTTATACCACCCTGAATGTGTCTGATTCCGTTCTCTTTTTGGTGTGTGCGCGTTTGTGTGTGTGTGTGTGTGTGTGTGTGTGTGTGTGTGTGTACAAGAAGCACAAGTGTGTGTTCCTGTGGAGGCACAAGGGTAACATCGGGAATCACCCTAGATTGCTTTCCCTACTTATTGCTTTGCTCTGAGGTTTCCCGGGCTCTGCCTTCCAGGGCCAGAAGTACAGGCCACAGCCACGCCCGACTGGTGCTTTTACATGGGATCTGGGATCTGAAATCAGGACCTTCTGCTTGCCAGTCAGAGGCTTAACCCCTGAGCCATCTCTCCAACCCCTGCCCAGCATTTTTACAGAGGAATCTGAATTCAGGTCCCTATTCCCTGCAGGCAAAGGCTTTAACCCCTGGGTTGTCTTAATTTTGTATCCCTTAATCCTCAATCCCAATCCCCTTATGAACCCTTTTCCTTCCCTGCCAATCTCCTTTCTAATTTCAAATTTTTTCCCACGTGTGACCCATTGGGTTTCATCTGAGTTGCCTGACACTCGGTGGAGTGTGAATTACGTATCAGTGGGTAAACCACTGAGGAAAGCACCTTTCATCCCTCCCATCAGCATCAACCCTCATGGGTCTCTCAGGGAGGTGTGCAGCTCCAGGAATCTTCCGGTCATCCTTGGTGAAATGCTGACAGGATGCTTCCCATGCAGGTCCTGTGGAAATACACACAGCTGCAAGGAATTCATGGATCCAACAGCTCTGTGCGTCCAGAAGATAGTGTCTGGGGGCTGGAGAGGTAGCTCAGGGGTTAAGCCTCTGCCTTGCAGGCAGAAGGTCCTGAGTTCGGATCCTAGACCCCACGTATAGATGCTGGGCGGAAGCAGGGGAGGCCTGCATTTCTGGTCCTGGTAGGGCGGAGCCTGTGAATCCCAGGACAGAGTAAACAAGGAGAAGGTGGAGGTGGTTCATGGTGGTTCCCAAATTCCTCCGTGGTTCTACACACACACACACACACACACACACACACACGCACACACGCACACATGCACACACACACAATTGAATAAATAAAAAAATAAAAAAGATTCAATTAAAAAAAAAGAAAAAAAAGAAGATAGTGTTTGGCCCCACCCCTGCCTGCTTCAGGCTCTTGCAGTCTTACTGCCCCCTCTTCCTTGATGTTCCCTGAGCCTTGGGGTGTGAGCCTCTCAGATATCCTGCTTAGGGGGCTGGAGAGGTGGCTCAGGGGTTAAGCCTCTGCCTTGCAGGCGGAAGGTCCTGAGTTCGGATCCTAGACCCCACGTATAGATGCCGGGTGGAAGCGGGGGTGGGGGGGCGCTTCTGGTCCTGGTAGGGCGGAGCCTGTGAATCCCGGGGCAGCGTAAACAAGGAGGAGGTGGAGGTGGAGGCGGTCCATGGTGGTTCCTGAATTCGTCCGTGGTTCTACACACACACACACACACATGCACACACACGCATCCACGCACAATTGAATAAATAACAAAAACAATAAAAAATTTAAAAAAAAGATATCCTGCTTAGGGTCAAGCAGTGTGTAGTCTGTTCTTTTCTGCACTTTAGCTAGTTGTGATAATTTTCTGTGACAAACACCTTTCCATGCAAAAGGAAGCTTCTAGAACGAGGTTGGGACGCCCTTCTGGTCTGTGGGTAAATATGACAAATGATTACAAGGCAGGCAAGTAGAGATTTCACACTTTCTCTTGGCATCTGCAAAGTCCATTCTTTGGATTCTTTTGTGCCTGGCTATAGATCTTGAGGGGGGGGACGACTATAGCCCCGGCCTCACAAGGGGTCAGAGGATGAGTCCAGTGGAGAAAGAGCCATCAGAATCTGGAGGTGACTATGAGCTGTCCTTGGTTTGGAGAGCCCCTGAGGGCTTCCCCACATGCTGCAGTCTTCTTGGGAAGAATAACTGGGGATCTGAGGGGGTTTCCTGGGATCAGGAAAAGAGCACTAGAAAACTTGAAAGGACACACTTAAAAAAAAAACCTGTCCTTTTATTGCTTCATACATGAATATAGTGAATTTATGATAATTTCACACCTTAATCAATTCCCTGTCCCATCCTCCTCCTTTTTCCGTGACAACCCTTCTTCTCTACCAGCCTCCCTCTTGATCAAGTTAGATACAGGTGTCAATTGGACAGTTGAGGGTTTGAGCTCAGGACACATTTGTAAAGAATAAGTCCCTGAGCAAGCCTGCAAGAGATTTTCTGATTGATGTAGGAAGGCCTGGCCCACAGTAAAACCAGCTCCTTCCACTTTATCCACCTGCCCCACCCACTTTGGGCCGGGTCTTTACACAACAATTAGATAAATTCCCATTGGCTTTTCTTTAACTAAATAATCTTCAGAGGTGTGCCTAAAGACCCAGCTGCCCAGTGCAGACATCGTGTACAAGTCTCATCTCACATACACCCTACTTGCGTCCATCTTCATCACCTTCTCCTCTTCCCTTTCTTGTACTGTGAGTCCTAGCAGAGTATCGATCACCCCCCAAACCCGTGTTTCCTTTTAAGGCTATTTTCAAGCATTAAGAAATTTAAATTTTGGGACTAGAGAAACAGCTCAGGGGTTAAAGCCTTCGCCTCATAAACAAAGGGACCTGACTTCAGATCCTGGATCCCACATAAAAATGCTGAGTGGAAATGGCAATGACTTGTAATTCTGGCCCAGGAAGGCAGAGCCTGGAAACCCCAGAGCAAAGCAATATGGAGGTAAGAAGCAATCTAGGATGATTCCTGAAGTCACCCTTGGGCCTCCACAGGCACTTACACTCAAGTGTCCTCTGCTACGCACACACATGTACACACATCCATATGCAACACATATATGTGCGCACAAAACAAATTGGATTATCGGCTCTCAGAAGAACCGACACCTGTACTCCAAGAATGGGAGTGGGGCTGGCCAAGTCACCGACTGGCCAATGAGGAGCAGAGAATCAGTCCCTCGTGCGTGAAAGGCCATTTAATTTGTGATAGAAATTTTTTTTTGTCATATATGTATGTATGGTGTGTGTGTGAGCGCATGTGTGTGTGTGTGAGAAAGAGAGAGAGAGAGAAAGAGAGAGAGTGAGAGAGAACATACATACCCGGTGGAAGTCAGAGGACAACTTTAAGAAGTCAGTTCTCTCCTTCCGCCGTGTGGGCTTCTAGGAATTGAACTCAGATCCCTAGGTTTGTGGGTAGGTAGGACTGAGCCCTCTCGTTGACCCCCCCTCCCATGTTTATATGTGAGTGCTGGGGGCCAAGTCAGATCCTGGGGCTTGTGCAGCAGGCACCCTGCTAGCAGAGCAGCCGTTGCGACTTACTTTGAAAATGCGCTTACTTGCTGAGAGAGGAGCAGACACATGGATAAATGTGTAATAAGCTAAATATTGGCGATAAAGGTGTGCGGGATCATTCCAAAATTCAAAGTTCTTCTTTTTTTGCATGCACACACGTGTGTGTGTGTGTGTGTGTGTGTGTGTGTGTGTGTGAGAGAGAGAGAGAGCGCACTCGAGTGTGTGCCTGCGGAGGTCCAAGGCTGACATCTAGAATCATTCTGGATCGTTCTTCCTTCTTATTGCTTTGCTTGGGGCTTCCCAGACTTCCCCTTTGAAGACTAGAATTACAGGCCACCGCCATTTTTTTAAGTTTTTTTATTATTATTTATTCAATTGTGCGTGGATGCGTGTGTGTGTGTGTGTGTGTGTGTGTGTGTGTGTGTGTGTGTGTAGAAGAACCACGGAAGAATTCGGGAACCACCATGGACTGCCTCTACTTCCTCCTTGTTTACTCTACCCCGGGATTCACAGGCCCCGCCCTACCAGGACCGGAAACGCAGGCTGCCCCGCTTCTGCCCAGCATCTATATGTGCAAGGCAGAGGCTTAACCCCTGAGCCATCTCTCCAGCCCCAACACCGCCATTTTTGCCCAGCATTTTTATGTGGGATCTGGGGATACGAACTCAGGTCATTTTGCTTGTGAGGCAAAGGCTTTAATCGCTGAGTATCGCCCCAGCCCCAGATGTTCCAAATCCAAGAGAGACCTCTGCGCCTGGTGTGGCTCACCCTTGGCAAGTCCTTTCTCAGAGGGGGGGGAGCAGTATGAGTTCATGAGCTTGAGGCCATCTTGGGCTACAGATAAGACCTTCTCTCAGACAAAGAAAACAAATCTGCAAGCAACCTGATCCCCACCCCCTCCGTTTCTTCTACAAAAACACCAGCTATGAAACTTCTCTGCTGATTCTTTTATTCCTTTATCTGCCCAGCTTCTAGCTTCACTTCCTTCCCTCCTTCTCAGCTTCTAAACAAACAACTCCACTTGGATTCAAAAACTGCTGAAATACTGGGGTCCAAAACTCCCTCCTTGGAGGGGCTGGGGTGATAACTCAGCAGGTCAAGTGCCTGCTAGAGAAGCAGGTACCCCGGCATGGCATGCTCTCTCTCTCTCTCTCTCTCTCTCTCTCTCTCTCTCCTCTGTCTTTCTCTCTCTCAAATAAATACATGTTTAGGAAAAAAGAGGGTTTACCTGATGTGGGAAGATTAACCCTGAATGTGGGTGGGGCCATCCGTAAACTGCCATCCTAAACTGAATGAAGAAGAGAAAACAGGGCCCGGAGACATGGCTTGGGGTGTTAAAGCCTCTGCCTCACAAGCAAAAGGACCTGAGTTCGGATCCCCAGATCCCATGTAAAAATGCCAGGCAGAGATGGCTGTAGCCTGTACTTCTGGCCCTGGGAGGTAAGCCTGGGAAACTCCAGAGCAGAGCAGTAAGGAGTTAGAGCAATGCAGGGTGATTCCTGATGTCACTGGTGGCCACCCAAAGGCATGCTGGGATTACAGATGTTCCGCCACCGTGCCTGGTTTTTATGTGGGATCTGAATTCAGCTCCTCATAGGTACAGTAAATGACTGGGCAGGCTGGACTGGTTGCCTAACAGGATGCAGTATCTGCCTATCTTCATCTCCCAGCTTTGGAGCTACAAGCACATGCCAACAGTCTGTTTCTTTCAGTGTAGTGTGTGTGTGTGTATGTGTGTCCGAGGGCACTATATGTCCCTGTGGAGGCCCAAGGGTGATTTCAGGAATCATCCTGGATTACTTCTACCTTCTTTTTGTTTGGCTCTGGGATTTCCCAGGCTATGCCCACCAGGGCTGGAAGTGCAGGCCACCACCATTTCTGCCTGGTGTTTTTACATGGGACCTGGGATCCAAATTCAGGATCTTCTGCTAGTGAGGCAGAGTCTTAACTCCTGAGCCATCTCTCCAGTCCTTTTTTTCCCTTTAAAACATGTTTTCTAGAATCTGAACTCAAGTCTTCTGCTTGCACAGTGAATAATAGAACACACGAGTCCGTAGCTCGAGCCCAGCACACTCAAGGTTTCTTTCTGTGGGCAGTGAAGAATGAGTTCTGGTCTTCCCTGCTTGGTCAGCAGGCACTTTGCACTTGACAGAATCACCCATCTCCCTGGCTCCAAAAACAACGGAGGGGGCGGGGCCGGGGGGAGGAGGAGGAGAGGAGGGAGGCAAACGGGGGGCAGGGGCGGGGGGAGGGGGGCAAGGGCGCGCGGGGGGGGGGGCCGGGGGGGGGGGGGGCGGGGAAGAGGGCGAAAACCAGGACGAATGCGCAACCACCAGGGACGCCTCACCCCTTGGCCCCAGGATCCACAAGCTGCCACAGACGACCAGAAGCGCAGGCCCGCCCCCCGCTCCGCCGGGGTCTATACGTGGTGAGCGGATCCGAATTCAGGACCTTCCGCCTGCAAGGCGGAGGCTTAACCCCTGAGCCACCTCTCCAGCCCCCAGTATTTGCTTTTCTGAGACTGGCTTGATTGACTTAATATGGGCCAGGAGAGACGGCTCAGTGGGTAAAGGCGCCTGCTGGAAAACCTAGTGACCTCAGTTCAATTCCCCAGAATCCCACATGGTAGGAAGAGAGAACTGATTTCTGAAAGTTGTCCTCTGACCTCCATCCATGTGCCATAGCATGCATGTGTGTACATATCTCTCCTTAATTAAATAAATATTTCAAAATATTGGAATAAGATTAATATTACCTTAGTATGATTGTCTCCAACTGTACCTATTTTCCTGCAAACAGTATAACTTGATTCATATTTATGGCTGGAAACATTCTCTTTTTCTTTCTCTCTCTCCCCCCTTTTTCTCTCCTCCTATCTCTCCTCACTCTCTTATCTCTCGCTCTTTCCATTCTCTCTGTCTCTGTCTCTCTCTCTCTCTCTTTCTAGTAAATCTATCTATTTGTTGTTGGAATTCTAGATTAATCCCGTACCTTTGCTATTGCATTTGATTTTTTTTAATTTCTTTCTTTTTATTTATTTATTTATTTCCGCTCATACAAACTTAATAGGTACACCGGTCCCCTCCCTCCACCCCTTCCTGGACCCCCTTGTTCCCTCTCCCCTTTTCCTCTTCCTTTCCCCCTCCCTATCTCCCAGTGCCTCCTCCCCTCCCATCCCTGGAGCATCCTTTAATGTGTATAATGTGTTTAATGTCAAACTTTCCTCTGGGTCCTCCTCTCTGTTGAGGTGTAAGGACTCAAGTGGCATTTCCTAGAACTCTTTCTTGTATTCCCCTTAAATACAGGAACACTATTGTGGCTGTTAATCCCTAGCTTCTAAGGATCCTAGTGCTTTTAGTCCATGCTAGACTTTGAGGGTACTACACACAAGTTAGAAGCATTTGATTTTTTAAAAAACTGGCTTTTTAACATTTTTATTATTATTTCCGCTCATACAAACTTAATAGGTATACCAGTTCCCTCCCTCCTCCTTCCCCCTACCCCCCTGCTCCCCCTCCCCTCATCCTCCTCCCCACCCCAGTGCCTCCCCCACAATCCCAGGAGAAATCTTAATGTGCATGCCAGACTTCCTCTGGGCCCCCTCTTCAATGACATACATGGACCCAGTGGCATTTCCCTGAACTCTTCCTGTGTTCCCTTAAGCATAGGAACACTACTGCGTGGCGTCAATCACCTTGCCCTCCAAGGAATCTGGTGCCTTTGAGCAAATGTTAGGCAATGTCCAACACGCTATTGACCCCACAAAAAACATGGCTTTTTAAATTATATCTATAATGTTCAGTATGGGGGTCCTACCTCTTCATGAAAGGAGAAAGGAATTTGCTTTGCACGTTGGCATAGCCTAGTTTTCAAAGAAATTCTCAGCAATAATAGGTATTTGACTTTGTGTGTGTGTGTGTGTGTGTGTGTGTGTGTGTGTGTGTGTGTGTGTGTGTAAGTCTGAGTGACATTGGTAACAGTTACTCTGGGGTTTTCCCAACTGTCTTCCATAGCTGGAAGTGCATCATTTCCACCTGGGTCTTTTTTTTAAGTTGGATCTGGGATTCAAACTCAGGTCCTGTTGCTACGAGGCAAAGGCTTTAACCCCTGACCTGAGCCATGTTCCCAGCCTCCAAATATTTGTTCAAAGAATCATGGCTTGTGATGACATTTTCGTTAATCGTAGTGTTGATTTGTGCTTGGATTTGGTTGGTTGGTTGTTGGTTGGTTGGTAGGGTGGTTGGTTAGTAGGTTGGTTGGTTGGTTGGTAGGTTGGTTAGTTGGTTGTTTGGTTGGTTGGTTCATTAGTTGGTATGTTGGTTATTGTTTGGTTGTTTGGTTGGTTGGTTGGTTAGTTGGTATGTTGGTTGGTTGGTGTTGCAGTCAGCCTGCAACATTGCTGATAAATGACCATCACACAGCTTGAGGGAACAAAGAGTTTACTTTTTTACGACAGTCCAGTTACAGTTCTCAGTCCAGCTTGATGGGAGAGCATGCACCAACACCAGGGCCAAGGGAATTGGCCACACCATCACTGCATAACAGCTGAGAAATGGACAATCCTTACTTGCCAGACCAGCATGTCTGGACAAGTGACAGAAGAGCCAACTCTCTCCAATCAGCTCTCTGTGATTTTACCAGGGCCTAATCCCACCCACCATGGGCTGGGTCTTCCCCATCAGCTAGACAATCTCCTCAGGTTTGCTCTGGGTACAACCATCAACTCTCTACAACTGTGCCCAGAGCTCAAACCCTCAACAGTCAAGTTGGCACTTGTGCTTAACTATGACGGTTGGTTGGTTGGTTAGTTGGTTCATTAGTTGGTTGGTTAGTTGGTTGGTTGAGTGGGTGGGTGGCTGGCTGGTTGGTTGGTTGGCTGGTGTGTTGGTTGGCTGTTGGTTGGTTGGTTGGTTAGTCTGTTGGGTTGGTTGGTTGGTTTGTTGGTTGGTTGGTTTGTTAGTTAGTTGGTTGGTTGGTTAGCTGGTTCATTGGTTGGTTGGTTAGTTGGTTGGTTGGTTGGTTAGTTGGTTGGTTGGTTGGCTGGCTGGCTGGCTGGCTGGCTGGTTGTTGGTTGGTGTGTTGGTTGTTGGTTGGTTGTGTTAGTTGGTGGTTTGGTTAGTTGGTTTGTTGGTGGTCTGGTTGGTTAGTTGGTTGGTTGGTTGGTTAGTTGGTTCATTAGTTGGTTGGTTAGTTGGTTGGTTGAGTGGGTGGGTGGCTGGCTGGTTGGTTGGTTGGCTGGTGTGTTGGTTGGTTGTTGGTTGGTTGGTTGGTTGGTTGGCTGGGCTTCACATCCTGAGCATTGGGGTGACAAGAGGTGCTGGGGACAAGCCCAGAGCCCTGTGCGTTCTGGGCAAGCACTCTCCCCACTCAGCTATGACTCCGATCTCATTTCTTGGTTTTGTTTGGAGGTTTATCTTCAGATGGAGCCTCATCACCTCACACTGCAGGTGGCCCCAGGGCTCCTCAACTCAGCTCAGGACTTCCTTGGCTCAGCATGTGCATGTGGAGACTAGAGACCAACCTCTGGCATCTTCTCTCAGGAGCCAACACCTTGCTCTGTGTTTGCTTGCTATCTTTTAGGACGTTTATTATTCTTTGACACTTTCACCCATGAATCTTCTGAATCTGTGTGTTTGCATGCCTTCCTGCCCTTTCCCAGCTCCCCTCCTCTCCAGACAGTGTCCCTTCCACTCCCACGTCTTTTTGTGTGTGTGGTCTGCTGGGTCTCATCTGGGATGTCTACACTGGTGGGTGCTAGGTCGTGGATGCCCCATCAGTGGGCAAATCATTGAACAAAGCAGCTTCCTGCCTCTTGCCATTAACCTTCATTTGTCTCTCAGGAAAGTGTGTGATTTCTTGAGACCTTTCTTTGAATTTTGAGACAAAGGCTCTCAGTGTGGCCTGGAACTTGCCCATTTGCCTACTCTGATGACCAGCAAGCCCCAAGGACCCTTCTATCCCCAAGACTGGGGCTTCAAGTACAAGCCACCATCATAGTGAGTTTTTTATGAGGGTTCTGGGATCGAACTCAAGTCCTTATGCTTATGTAGCAAGCACTTTACCTTCCTCATAGCACCCCTCTGAGGGAGGCCACACTATAGTCTGCCCTTTCTCCTTCTTTTCTTTTTAAATATATATTAGAAGGGTAATTTCAGTGTAAATGTAGATGCATGTATGTGTGTTCAGATGCACATGAGCATGTGTGTATGTGTACATAGAGGCCAGAGGTTGACATCAGAAATCACCCTCCATCACTCTTCTACCTTATTCTTTTGAGACAGGATCTCTAATCAAACTCCGAGCTTACCAATAGAGCTAGTCTGGCTAGCCAGATTGCTCTGGGTATTCCCAGTCTCTGGCTTCTGAGGCTGTAATGACAGGTGAGCTGTCCTGCCCACCTGGCATTTTATATGGACTCTGGGGATCTGAATTTCAATCCTTTTGCAAGATATTCTCACCACTCACTCAAGAGTGAGTATTGTTCAAGCCTCAGAAGTTGATAGTGGGAATCATAAAGAAGGAAATGGAAGCATCTCCCTTACCCAGTTCCCAGAGTGGGAAACTGAACTTCCATGAGTTTCATACAGTGGAAGACTGCGCCCACTCACCCACCCACTCAGTAGTATGAGCTGGCGGCTCAGCAGGCCATCACACTGAGATCAGCGTCAAATACAGCCCCTGACAGACACCTTCAGGACGGAGAGGAGGGGAATTGGACTGGCTGTGCTTGCTTGGGATCCTGCAAGGTCTTGAGACACTGGCTTTGGCATCACCCTATCTGCAGGAAGCCTTCCTCTGGACCTTAAGAGATAGAGATGAAATTCCAAAGAAAAACTGCTCCCCCAAACACAACCCTGGGGCCAGAGGAGCAGTGACCAAGCCAGGATGCTATCACACATACACACACATAGACACACACACATAGACACACAAGCACATGCACACACACAGACACATGCACACACACATAGACACATGCACACATACACAAACACACACACATGCACACACAGAGACACACAAACACATGCATGCACACACACAGACACATGCACACACACATGCACACACAGACACACAAATGCATGCACACGCACAGACACATACACATATACACACACTCACACACATACACACACACACCAATTCCCAGCCCAACAGTAGGATGGAGCATGGGATAGTTTCCTGCTATGGAAAATGGAAAGGAAGGAAAGGAAATGGGTGTGTCTAGAGTGGGGGTTGGGAGATCCATTTATATCTCTGTCCAGGGCTGGGGTGTCCACATCACCATGGACTCCATGGGATACAGCAAGTGGAACGGGGGGTCGGAAGAGATCCCTGAAGGTATGAGCTATGCCTGGGATTTGGTGCCGAAGGCAAAAGGGAAGAAATAGAATCCGAGAGGGAGAAACACCAACATGATTGATGAACTGAACAGAGTTAAAGCCGGAACCCTGGTTGTGGAGAAGAGTTTAGGGGTTGGAGACAGGGGGAGGTGGGAAGTGGATGGGTGGAATATCACAGGGTCCTTGAGTCTGGCCCAGAGTGGAGAGAGTGTCCCCTTGAGGTCTGCCTGCACCCACCCAACACACACACACACACACACACACCACACACACACACACACACACACACACAGGCAAGCACGCACACAGAGCTAACCTAGCAGACCCAGCTTAAGCGATGTCAGAATTCTAATTCTGCTACTAAGGTGCTTTGTGGTGGTGGAGGGGGCATTCAGGGGTCTGTCTGTGTCATGCCAGGGCCCTGGGGAAGCTGGGAGTTCTGCAGACCAAGGTGCTTCTTCCTGAGCCTGGTTTTCTCAGTAGCCGTGGTGCTATGGGCGCTCATTCTGAGTGTCTGCGGGACGTGTGAGTAAACTCTTTATAAATATTTATGAGTGAGAAAGTGAGGGAGAATGGAAGGAGAAAGAGAGAAGGAGAAGGAAGAAAAGATAGAAGAGAGGAGGAAATGAGGAAGAGGGTGACAGCTCAAGAGAGAGAGAGAGAACATATGCATGCCATAACACACATGTTGGAGGTTAGATGAGGACTTTCAAGTCGGTTCTCCCCTTCTACCATGTGACCCGGATAGAACTCTAGCTGCCAGGTCTCCACACACTTTACACACTGAGACATCCACCACACACTGAGACATCCACCAGGCCCTAGGGATGTTTTTAACCTGAAGCTAGGTGGTAACCACCTGGTGAATACAAACCTACCCCTCTACCACTCCACTCCACGATGCACCCACTGTGGGGGACTTAGACCCCTTTCCTAGGTCAGACCATGAGCAAGTGTGAATAAGAGCATGTGTCAATCTGCGGGACTGTGTGCACCGCAAGGCTTCTCCATGTGCGTTTCCCATCCACCGGTGCGAGCTGGATGCCCAGCTTTGCACTCCGGTGAGACACCTAGACTCAAGTCTTGCACTCCCTGAGAAAGAGGAGGGTTCCCACCTCTCAGACTGCACCTTTAGGAGATTCTATCCACAGGCTCCACAGAGCGCTCCACGCTGCTACATTACCAAGAGGAGCTGAGGACCAACGGTGAGTTGCTGAAAGCGTGGCGCCTGCGCCCCTAGGTGTGGGAGGAGGGGGTACCTGTTCCCCAGCATGGTGAATTCTCAGGGCTGGCCCGGGGATGGGCATGGAGTACCCTGTCATGCCCCTTCCCCAGGTGACCTGGGAAGGTGGGTGTCGTTCTAGCTTCTGAGCAGCAGGTGGCGCTGCAGGTGTTGAAGAAGGAGCTCGAAGCCTGCAACAGCTGCTGTGAGAAGCGCACAAGCCCGGGGGGGGGGCGAGTTGGGACTGACGGGCTGCAAGTGGAGTGGGGTGGGCTGATCTGACGCCACCTCGTGGCGCCCCTTCTCAGATTCAACGGCCACGACCCAGCTGCAGACGTCTCAGCAGGAGCTGAAGGAGACACAGGCGAAGCTGATGGAGCAGCAGAGCGCCCACAAAGAGCTTGGAGAACGAGGTGAGACATGGGTGTGGCCCACACCCCAGACGTCCTGGCCACAGCTGTGACCCTCGACCCCTGACCCCTGACCCCGGATCATGCCCACCTGTATCCCGACCTGATTGATCACTGTCCTCTGCCACTAAAGCGACCCCTCCTGGATCCCTCTAGGTTTGGATGACCCCCTGACCCTCAAGACACTGACATTACTCTGTGTTTCAGTGTTGGGGACGAAGCTAGGGGTTCGTGCAGGCTAGGCCACGCTCCCAGCCCTCATTGGAGAACTCTGGGCTGTCACTCTACCACTGAGCCACGCCCCCAGCCCTCGCTGCAGATTCTAAACTGTCACTCTAACTGAACCACGCCCCCAGCCACTCACTGGAGCATTCTAAACTGTCATTCTACCACTGAGCCATGCTTCCAGCCCCTCGCTAGTAGATTCTAGATTGTCACTTTAATGCTGAGTCACGCCCCCAGCCCCTCACTAGATCACACAATCGCCCCACTTGCTCTTTCACTTTATTCTGAGAAAGGATCTGTCAGCGTTGCCCCGGGGCTAGCCTTGACCTCGCAACCTTCCTCTAGCTTAGCCTCCCCCGTCACTGGGATTACCTCCCTGCACCCCCACACCTGGCCTGACATCCTTCTGACCGTGAGCCCAGGTGTCACCTGACCATGGCCTTAGATCTCAAACTCCGCTAAAAAGCAGCGTTCACTGCTTTGCTCCGACAGTGACCCAGAGCTTGGCTGCTGCTGCCAGGGACCGCGAGAACATCCGGAGTGAGCTGTTCCGGGCGCTGGAGGCCGTCAAAGTGCAAAATGGTGAGCGGGGAGGAGGGAGACACTTCCTCCATCCCCCCCCTCTACGGAGCCCCACTCCTGGACCTTGGCCTGATTTTCCTGGCTCCTGCCCAAGGCTGAGAATACAGCACTCTATCTTGCTTTCTGTTGGCCATGCTGGTCAACGACGCCCCCCTCCTCCCCCCCACACACATACACCTTGGGCTGGGGAGAGGCTCAGGGATTAAAGCCTTTGCTTTGCAAGCAAAATGACCTGAGTTGGAATCCCCAGATCCCACATAAAAATACCAGGTGGAAATGGAGGCAGCCTGTTATTCTGGCCCTGGAAGGCAGAGCCCGGGAAACCCCAGAGCAAAGCAATAAGGAGGCAGAAGCAATCCAGAATGATTCCCGATGTTACCCTTGGACCTCCACAGGACATACAGTGCTCTCTCTCTCTCTCTCTCTCTCTCTCTCTCTCTCTCTCTCTCTCTCACACACACACACACACACAGAGTGTGTGTGCACAACAAAACCTCCTCTCCCCTCTGACCCTCACCACCTACAGGCTCGTGTGAGATGTGCTCCCCGTCATGGATCTCCTTCCAGGGCTCCTGCTATTATTTCTCAGAGCCCCAAGCCACGTGGGAGGCTGCCCAGAGCCATTGTGCCAGCCACGGGGCCCACTTGGTCATTGTCGGGGGTCTAGAAGAACAGGTGCGTCAGCTGGGGCTTGGCAGAGGAGGGGGGGATCCCAGGAAGCGGGGTCAACAGACACCTAGGGGTGTTCTCTCCCTTTCAGGACTTCCTGGCTCAGCATACAAAGGGCCGAGGCTACTGGTTGGGCCTCAGGGCCATCCGTCAGCTCCGCAAGATCCAAGGCTACCAGTGGGTGGATGGAGTGTCGCTCACCTTCAGGTCAGGAGGAGGCCCCAAGAGAGACTTGGGGGGCAGAGAAAGAGGGCAGGTTAGAGTCTAGGAGTCCAGTATCTGGAGACTAGATTGTGTGTGTGTGTGTGTGTGTGTGTGTGTGTGTGTGTGTTCATCTATCTATGTGTATATGCTTGCAGCCAGCCAACCCTTGAAATCCTACCTTCTCTGCCTGTCACCCACACAGAGTTGGGGGTTATGGCCACTGCACAGCCTCAGCTGGCTTTTTACATAGATGCTTGGAGTCCTGCTCCTGGACCTCAGCCAGACTTTCCTGGCTCCTGCCCAAGGCTGAGAATAACTTGGAAGGATAAAAATGCTTGTCAAAAACCAAGGTTTCGGGCTGGAGAGGTGGCTCAGTGGTTAAGCCTCCACCTTGCAGGTGGAAGGTCCTGAGTTCGGATCCCCAGATCCCACGTATAGATGCGCACAGTTGAATAAATAATAGTAATAAAAAAAAAACCAAGGTTTCTTCGATATGCAAGATACTCCATACAAGTTAGGGCCGAAGTAATCATAATAGGACTTTGCATGACCTGCACAATGACCAACATATCATTGAGCCCCCCCCCAAAGTCTAGCATGGACCACAGGCACTACGATCCTTAGAGGCAAGGGATTAACAGCCACAATAGTGTTCCTATATTAAAGGGGAACACAAAAAAGAGCTCTAGGCAATGCTACTGAGTCCTTACACCTCATCAGAGAGGAGGACCCAGAGGGAAGTTTGACATGCACACTAAAGGATGCTCCAGGAATGGGGGGGCCCACTGGGAGAAAGGGAGGGAAGGGGGTGAAGGAAAGGGAAAAGGTGGGGAGGGAGCAAGGGGATCCAGGGAGAGGTGGAGGGAGGGGAATGGGGTACTTATCAACTTTGTATGAGTGGAAGAAATTTAAAAAAAAAAAAAAACAAGGTTTCTTGGAAAGATCCCCCTGCCCCCAAAAATCCTTCAAGTGTTCAGTATTATGCTGGGCTGTGTAAAAGACAGATTTGAAGTCAAGTCCTTGTGTTTGTGCCCCAAGTACTTTTACCCACACAGCCATCTCTCCAACTGCTAGGTTCTCTGTGGGGGGGGTGCGTGTGTGTGTGTGTGTGGTGTGTGTGTGTGTGTGTGTGTAACCAGAAGGCACTGTGTGTCCCTGTGGAGGCCCAAAGATGACATCAGGAATCCTCCTGGATTGCTCTACCTCCTCATTGCTTTGCTCAGGTATTTCCCAGGCTCCGCCCACCAGGGTTGATATTGCAGGCAATAGCCATTTCCAGCCGGCATTCTTTTTTTAAACCTGGGATTAGAACGCAAGTCTTTTGCTTGTCATCTCCTCAGCCCCTGTACTATAATTAAGGATGGAAAAGGGCTGGACATGGGGAATGAGCCGAGGTGCGTGAATCCGCCCGACAAGGTCAAGTTAGACCTTCAGGTTGTCTAAGGTACAGCCAGGCAATCAACAAGCAAGACTTTAAGCCATCATCCCCCCTCCCCCAATCTTCACAGCCACTGGAATTCCGGGGAGCCCAATGACTCCCGAGGCCATGAGGACTGCGTCATGATGCTGCACTCGGGGCTGTGGAATGACGCGCCGTGCTCCAGCGAGAGGGATGGTTGGATCTGCGAGAAGAGATCCACCTGCTGAGCGCTGGGCAGCGCCCCGCCTCCGCTGCCTTTGTCCTGGGGTGGGGAGGTAGCAAGGAAAGGAGATAGTAACCCCCTGCCTTCCTCGAATCGGGCTCCTCTCTTTCAACTGCAGAACGTTCTCTCGCTCGCTCACTTGCTTGCATCTGTCAATTCTCCTCTGCAAGGATGGAAGACTGTGGGAGGTTTTCCTTCTTCTTCCTCTGGGACCAGGGGGGTGGCGGTGCCCTCTAGCAGCTTTGAATTCTGGAAACTCCTTCATCCCATTGCAGAGATTCAAAACAGCCCCAAGACAAGAACCCCCTCCAGTGGAACTCCTTCCATTGGGTGAGAGAGCCAAGGAAACCTACATCCTAGAGAACATGGAGTTTACAGGACCAATGGGATTGTAGCAGGTGGAGCTAGTAAGAGGAGGGACCGGGAGTTTGATGAAGCAATAGGACTCTAGTGGGTGGAGCCAGTAAGGGGAGGGGCCTGGAGCTTGATGAACCAATGGGACTCTAGTGGGTGGAGCCAGTAAGGGGCAGGGCCTGGAGTTTGATTAACCAATGGGACTCTAGTGGACGGAGCTAAGGACTAGGGCCTGGACTTTGGCGAATTAATGGGCTCATAGCAGGAGAGTTAGGAAAGGGCGTGGCTCACAGAAAGTCCAATGAAAGTCCAGCAAAACTAGGAAATTAAAATATATGCTGTTGTGGGGCTGGAGAGGTGGCTCAGGGGTTAAACCTCTGTCGGATCCTAGACCCCATGTAAGGGCGGAAGGGGGGGAGGCGTCCTGTGTTTCTGGTCCTTGTAGGGCGGAGCCTGTGAATCCGGGACGCGGTCCATGGTGGTTCCCGAATTCGTCCGTGGTTCTACACACACACACACACACACACACACACACACACACACACACACACAAATTGAATTAAAAAAAAATTAAAAAAAGAAAAACAATGTGGGCGTGTCCTGGGGGGACCCACACCTGAAGTGGTGATCTCTGGCCTCCAAACACATGTAGGAACCTCAATGAACAAAACTACATATGCAGCTTAGTTAAAATAAAAAAAAATCAATAAAAAAAATATATTCTGTTGTGTGGATATTTTTCCTGGGGGGACACCACGCAGCTGTCTATTCGCCCCAGATGAAAATTCATAACTGGCCAAAGTAACAATGACATCAAGGTTCAACTTGAGTCTGTTGGGGGTTCCCTGCAGAAGTGGGGGTGAGGGGGTAACCGACAGAGCAGGGGTGACTCAAAGACAGCTACATCACCAGGAAGCCCACCCTAGGGGGCCGAAGGCTTCCCAGGGCTGATAGAATCAACTTCAATTATATAACCTGGCGCCCCTCCCAGGCCTCAAGGCCCAAATGTGTATTTAGAGGCCAGAATCCCAAGTGAGGGTCCAGCGGCCCTCCCCACCAACCCCTCTGTCTCTAAGGGAACATCAATGGACAACAGGTGGCCCCAGACAAAGGGGGCAGCTGGTTGTTCAGCAGAAAGCGTCACATAACATGTACCCTATGGTACACCTCACACCAGGTGGGTGTGGGGGACGAAGTGGTGTCCAGTTTGGACAAGTGCCTGTTGGCTTGAGCAACTGGGGACTTTTGATCTGAAGTCACCCTAGACTCCCCCAAGTTTCCTGTGTCTGTCTTGGAGATCTGGGGACTCTCTAACACATCCCAGTGGAAAGAGAGTCAATGGAGAATAACCTGCTAGCTACTCTCAGTTCTGGCAGAACAGGGTCCAGAATTCAAGGCCGCTGGAAGCCCCCAGAGGATGGGCTGGAAGAGGAGGGAACGATCTAGAGAATGCTTCCATCGTCCCTTGGAATCTTAGACTCTCCTCCTAACCATCCCTGCCGGTCCTGCCACATGCCACCCACAGATCTCCTTCTAGCTCTGTTGATTTGACTTACCTTTTTAATCAAAATTCCATGTGCAAACCACCAAGAGAGGGGAGAAGGAGACCTTAAGGGAGGTGGGAAATAGGCTAATGGAATTTGGGATTTCCAGAATTCCAGGAAGCCAGAAGGGGGAATAACCGGGAGATAAAGAAGGACTGTGGGGGAGAAGGGCATGAAAGAGAACAACATACAATGTCACGTGTGTAAGAAGGTGCCATGCTTGAAGAACCAGTACTTCATATGCAAACCTAAAAAGTTAATCTAAGTGACTTCAGAATACTCAGCCCTAACAAGACATCTAAGCCATGTCCATCCCCTGATACCCCAAGGTTCAGGGCACATTGAGGAAGAAGGGGTGGTAAGATTATAAGAGCCTAAAGTGGAACAGTGATGAGCCAGACATTAGCTCCTGGACATGACGGGGCTAAAGTATCTATGACTTCACAGCAGATATATAAATATACTTTGTATATTTCATTTATCTTTTTTTTTTTTTACAAAATTCCATATGGAAGCAGAAACACCTCCCCAGAGACTGACGAGGCTTAATGCTGACAGGGAAGAAAAGGAGGATGTTTTCCTCCATGGTATAGCCACTGATATACAATACTTGGTGGAGCATGAATCATGTCAGGCATATGTCATCAAAGACAAGCTAGATGAAACACAGTGGGCCACACAAGTGAAAAGACTTAAAAATAGGAGGGAGTGTGACAAGGGAGATAAAAGGGTGTCAGGGGAAAAAGAGGGGTAAGGGGAATGGAGATTAAAGAGTAAAAATATAAATTCACTATATTTATGTATGCAACCCTAAAAAATAAAATATATATGCATGCATTCTCTCTCTCGCTCTCTTGCACTCTCTCTCCCTCATAAAATATTTTAAAAATATATTCCACATCGGAGCCAGGGAGATGGGTGATTCTGTCAAGTGCAAAGTGCCTGCTGACCAAGCAGGGAAGACCAGAACTCATTCTTCACTG